>JAPQNM010001501.1:45000-47500 GCA_029783475.1 Metacarcinus magister | reverse complement strand
TATATTCATTCTACTTAGAACGGAAATGTCAGATTCTGCCCTCCTCCTCCTCCTCCTCCTCCTCCTCCTCCTCCTCCTCCTCCTCCTTCTGTCTGTTGTTGTTGTTACATCATGTGATCTTCAGTGATATTGTGGTAACTATATGACCTATGATACAACCTCTCTCTCTCTCTCTCTCTCTCTCTCTCTCTCTCTCTCTCTCTCTCTCTCTCTCTCTCTCTCTCTCTCTCTCTCTCTCTCTCTCTCTCAGTCATGTAAATTTGACGGCGACATCTCACGGTGACTCCTTCACTTCTCTCTTTCTCCCCTCGTTCTCCTCTCCCTTATATTTCCTCCTCCTCCTCCTCCTCCGCCTCCTCCTCTTCCTCCTCCTCCTCCTCCTCCCTCTAAAACTCGTTCACTTTCGTCGTCGCGCCTCGTGAGCGCTTCCTCCCATCTCCCCTTCCTCCCCTCCCTCCTCTCTCTCCCCTTCCGTTCCTCAAGCGGCCTCCAGCGTCCGGGAGGCGGCGTGCCCCGTGGTGGTGGCGGGGCACGGGGCACGGGGCAGGTGGAGGGGGAGGGGACGAGGGAGAAGGACTTGCTGTGGGTGGTGGGGGTGATATTGGTGGTAGTGGTGGTGATAGTGGTGGTATTGGTGGTGGTGGTGATAGTGGTGATGGTGATAGTGGTGACAGTGGTAGTGGTGGTGGTGGTGTTGGTGATAGTGGTGATGGTGGTGAGGGTGATGGTGGTGATGGTGGTGGTGATAGTGGTGATGGTGGTGGTGGTGTTGGTGATAGTGGTGGTGAGGGTGATGGTGGTGATGGTGGTGGTGGTGGTGTCGCTGCGTCAGGTGTTGTAGTAGTGATGACGACTGTTGAAATTAGCTTATCTTGGTGCATTGCGTTGCCTTGCGTTGAGTTAGGTTTTATTATTATTTTTTTATTTAAACATTCACTTACAATAAAGACTTAAAGTTAATATTTCTAACATTTAACTATTTGAAAAGCCTTGAAGAGTCTTGAAAGAGGTCTTCCCTCCCTTACCTTCTTAGCCAATCAGGTGTTCCCGCTAACCATCCGCCTCTCTGTGATTGGCTGGCCAGACAGTAAGGCGCCACACCAGGCACGCTCAGGAACAACACATCATTATTACCACATGGGGATCACTCACTCTTGCTTGGGTTGTCTCTTCACTTCAGTGGCGTAGCAAGGGGGGGGGCAGGAAAGGGGGTGCATCTGTCCCCGGGCGCAGCATGTAGAGGGGCGCCAAAACAAGTGCTACCGACAGCCTGCCAGCCCGTCAGCCCACCAAAACACACTCACAACACACTCACAACACAACACACTCACCTTCATCTATATCCTTGTAGGTCGTCATGTCCTAACACTTGTTTTACTGTACCTAACACGCTATAATGAACACTCTTGGATGTAATCAAATAATTACGGTGTTTTTTTCTCATTTTTTCGTTGTTTTTTTCCGTTTTTCTTTGTGTTATGGTTTATTTAGGCTTTACTTTCGGTTTGAATAATTTTTATATATTCTATTCTATGGATTATAATGGTTTATTTCATTACTTATTGCTTTATTCTCTTTTTCGATTCTATGATTGACCTTAGAAATAAACATTTTTCATGAAACAAATACGATTCACGTATAACAAATGTTTATGTAGGAAACAGTTAGGTACTTCAGACAATTTTTTAAAGTATATATAATTGCTTCTCTGTGTATAATAAAAATCTCAATTTTGGTTTTGTATATACGTGATCCACAATGTCGACACGGCCGCCATCTATCGGTACCTGTTGAAACTCCCCTTCCTCTATCCCTTCACCCCTCCTACCTCTCACTCATCTCTTCACCTCTTCCTCTCTCCCCTTCCTCTCTCCCTCCCTCCCCTCACTCAGGAAGGGAGGAAGAAAAGAAGGAAGGAAGAATAGGAAAAAATAATGAAAGAAAAGAGAGAGAGAGAGAGAGAGAGAGAGAGAGAGAGAGAGAGAGAGAGAGAGAGAGAGAGAGAGAGAGAGAGAGAGAGAGAGAGAGAGAGAGAGAGAGAGAGAGTGTGTGTGTGTGTGTGTGTGTGTGTGTGTGTGTGTGTGTGTGCCATGGAGTATAACAGGAAACGAGACTTAATGTAAAAACAAAATTGACACATCCCGAAATGATACTTGCTTGCTTGTAGCTGTTCGATTTATGCCTGACACACACACACACGCACGCACACACACACACACCCCTTCTCAATAAGTATAATAAGTATAATCACACACACGCATGGACAATACAACTTTTTTCTACCCTCTATTTAACACCAAAATAATAAAAAGTTCATCTTATCATTCCGGTCTGACGGTTCATCATGACCCAACACAACACTGAATGCCAAGAAGAAAGTTTACCTCTAATACTAGGTGAAGAAGTGTTCAGTTTCCTTAACAGGTGACTGAGTACACGCGATAGACAGGTACAAAGGAGTACAAAGGAAGAATAAACAGCAATAGTCCTACTGGATCTA
>JAPQNM010001501.1:15000-32500 GCA_029783475.1 Metacarcinus magister | reverse complement strand
GCACGCCCTCCCCTCCCTTCCCCTCCTCTCCTCTCTCCACTCCTCCCTCATACTTACTGACTCTTTCATCTCCCTCCTTCCCTCCCTCCCTCCTTCCCTCCTTCACTTCCTCCGTCCCTCCCTCGTCTACCTCTAACAGGTGAGTTCCGTCATGAGAACATGCGCTTTCCTTGCTTTCATGTGTGCGTGTGTGTGTGTGCGTATGTGTGTACGAATAACACACACACACACACACACACACACACACACACACACACACACACACACACACACACACAGCATCTTGCATGACTGTTATGCTGAGCGACTCTTAAGCGACACACGTAGGTGCATGCAACCAACAGTCCTACAATTACCATGCACACTCTCTGCCACCAACCCCAACACGCATGCACACCACGCACCCCTCTCACCCCCACCACACCCTCCCCTCCCTCACCCACACACACACACACACACACACACACACACACACACACACACACACACACACACACACACACACACACACCCTTCTCTCACCCCCACTCACCCCCACACACCCCCTCTCACCCCCTCCATTACCCTACCACTTCCTCCCAGGACCTGCAAATCTCTCCCTTCTTTCCTTCCCTCTCTCTCTCTCTCTCTCTCCCATGTCTTCCCACACACACACTTTCCTCTCTCTCCTCCTCCTCCTCCTCTTCCTTCTCTCCTTCCTTCCTTCCTTCCCTCCGTTGTTCCTCCTCCTCCTTCTTCACACACACACACACACACACACACACACACACACACACACACACACACACACACACACACACACACACACACACACACACACACACACACACACACACACATACACACACTCTCTCTCTCTTCCCTCCCACTACCTTCACACTCCTTCAGAACCCTGTGCCCCTCCTCCTCCTCCTCCTCCTCCCTCCTCCTCCTTCCTTTCTATTTCTTCCCTCTGTTCTAACTCTTTTCTCCCTCACTCACTCACTATATTTTTTTCTTCCTTCACAACTGGCCTTTCCTTCTCCTCTCCCTTCTCCTCTCCCTCTCCCTCTCCCTCCTCCTCCTCCTCCTCCTCCTCCTCCTCCTCTACACTGTGCTCACACCTACTCAGTACACACACCACATAACCATCTAAACAAACAGTCACACTTTCTCACACTAACTAAAGTAGATGTAGTTAATATCTCCTTATCACACTTACCTCGTAAATCCCACGTAGTTTTTCTATACTACATGGTATCACTTTTTTTCCTCCTCTTCCTCCTCCTTCTCCTCCTCCTCCTCCTCCTCCTCCTGTACTATACTTTCTCTAATTCAAGTAGTTAGTGTAGAGTAGTTATATCAAACAGCCTTCGCAGGGACCCTAGGGTATGTTGCTGTTTGTGTTCCCTTGTATTCCTCCTGCTTCCTCCTCCTGCCTCCTACTCCTCCTCCTCCTCCTCCTCCTGTTCCCAATTATCCAGTTAGGCAGCACAATGGCCGTGCTTGCGGATCTCCTCTATACCTGAGGCTAAACGACCTTGCTTTCATTGAACCACCACCTCAACACCTCTCTCTCTCTCTCTCTCTCTCTCTCTCTCTCTCTCTCTCTCTCTCTCTCTCTCTCTCTCTCTCTCTCTCTCTCTCTCTCTCTCTCTCTCTCTCTCTCTCTCTCTCTCTCTCTCTCTCTTTCTTTTGTTGAATTGCGTGAACTTGAACGTTATTATGACACACACACACACACACACACACACACACACACACACACACACACACACACACACACACACACACACACACACACACACACACACACACACACACACACTATTAATTTCTGGTCACTACTTCCTTCTTTTCCTCCTTCCTTCCATCCCTCTCCCCCTTTTTCCCTCCTTCCCTCCCTCCTTCCCTCCCTCCCTCCCTACCCTTGCATTCTTCCAATATGCATAATTTTCTTTCTTTATTTCCTTATTTATTTATTTATTTCGAGAAAGACAAAAAAAATAGAGATTATATTTATTAAAAGATGTTTAACGAAATTATATATCGTGATATCTTGATGAGCACACACACACACACACACACACACACACACACACACACACACACACACACACACATACACACACACACACACACACACACACACATACACGAACCTCCATGTGCACCGTTATCAAGGCAGCCTCGTGCACTTCTACTACTACTGTGTGTGTGTGTGTGTGTGTGTGTGTGTGTGTGTGTGTGTGTGTGTGTGTGTGTGTGTGTAAAACAATTAATAGCTCGGCATTGACAAAGAGTTAATTAGTAGGAGGCAGGTGACAAATACCTTCTAATTAATCGATTTACATCAGGTAATGACACAGGTGGACACTATTATCTAATTACTCTCTCTCTCTCTCTCTCTCTCTCTCTCTCTCTCTCTCTCTCTCTCTCTCTCTCTCTCTCTCTCTCTCTCTCTCTCTCTCTCTCTCTCTCTCTCTCTCTCTCTCAGGAATTATACAAACATATATATATATATATATATATATATATATATATATATATATATATATATATATATAAATAAAGAGATAATATTTAGTCAGTTTATAAGTCAGTCAGTCAGTCAGTCAGTCAGTCAGGCAGTGAGTGAGTGAGTGAGTGAGTGAGTGAGTGAGTGAGTGAGTGAGTGAGTGAGTGAGTGAGTGAGTGAGTGAGTGAGTGAGTGAGTTAGTCAATCACAAATAAATAAAGAAACAAATACAAGTTGAGTCAGTCAGGTCCAACAAATTTCTCCTTTTCCTCCTCCTCCTCCTCCTCCTCCTCCTCCTCCTCCTCCTCCTCCTCCTCCTCCTCCTCCTCCTCCTCCTCCTCCTCCTTGCATGCGACCTAGAAAAGTTTGCTTCAGTCACAGCCACTTTCAAGCATAAGAACTTTCTGATAGAGCATTGCTGAATGTCCATCTCTCTCTCTCTCTCTCTCTCTCTCTCTCTCTCTCTCTCTCTCTCTCTCTCTCTCTCTCTCTCTCTCTCTCTCTCTCTCTCTCTCATATTGCGTAAGAGAAGGTAGGTCACTCTGTATCATTAAAATGCTAATTAAAGCTTATACATAAAAAAAATTTAAAAAAAAAGAGCAATGTGTGTCTGTCTGTTAAAGAAAAAAGAAGAGGAGGAAAAATGTGGAAATTAGTTCGAAGTTAGATAGTAGTTTTCTTGTCATGGTTATCTTCTGTTCCACTTCTGAAAATTATTGGCTTCGAATGACCACCACCATCACCACCTTCACACCTCCCTTGCCGCTATCCCTCCCCGTCACCCCGCCACCCTTCCTCCTCCCTCAGTCAGCACAACAACCCTATTCCTGCGCTGCTGTTGATGAATACTGTCAAAAGGGCCTGTTTTAAGGGTATTCGCAACGCCACGCTAGCTATATATATACAACAACAAAAAGCAAGGAAAACAACATGAAAAAACAACAAGAATGAATGACACTAACTAGAGCAGTGAGTGAAATGTTTCGTTGGGTTTAGTTCAAGCTGTGTCCTTTTGTTGGTAATTATATCTGTCATGTAATCGTTTTATACTTATTTTTGTCACTGAGGTTATTGAATTTATAGTATTGTATTGATATTCATGTACATTGTGTGGTATTTTAGAGCATTTAGTATTATTATTATGTACGTCTAGTCTACCCTTGATAACCTACTAAGACCGTTAATTTATGAAACATAACTACATATCATAAATCAGTATATTTCCCTACATAAACAGCTTCATGTACCAATATCTTTACATTTATATTATCTAATTTCATTTTCTTACCCTAATAGACCCAACCTTAGCGTGTATATTGATGAATTATTAAGATATTAATCACACTGTTTACAATAGGCTCGTATAAGAGACATCCTTCCTTACCGCCGAGACAGTCACCCGTATTTACCATAATAATAATGGTGTTTAAAGTGTTATATTCAGCTTTACGTGGCAGGGGTGTGGCAGGACAGGGGAGTGTGACCCTGTAGTACCTGTAGGGAAGGGCGGCAGTGTTTGGCAGGGCCCAGGGAAGGTGTAATAAGGTAGTAACTAACTTCTTGTGACCGCTAGCAGCCAGACAGAACCTCTGACCTGGTGATATTTCTTCGTTTTAAACCTTCCCTGTTCCTCTACATGTCATTTTGAGGGATGGAGGAGTAGTAACACATCATTATTCACCATTAATAGTGGAGGGATATAAAGAAAACAGCGTAAGTAACCTAATATAAGAACATCTAGGTGGCGGCCGTGTGTTGTTTGCTGGGTCACGTATATATTAAACCAGAATTGAGATTATTATTATACACAGGAAAGCAATTATATATACTTTAAAAAATCGTCTGAAGTACCTAACTGTTTTCTACATAAACATTTGTTATATTTGATTCGTATTTATTTCATGAAAAATGTTTATTTCTAAGGTCAATCATAAGATCGATAAATAGAATAAAGCAATAATAATGAAATTAAACCAATATAAACCATAGAATAGAATATATAAAAATTATTCAAACCGAAAGTAAACCCTAAATAAGCCATAGAAAAAAGAAAAACGGAAAAAACAATGACAAAATGAGAAAAAAACACCGTAATTATTTGTTTACATCCAAGAGTGTTAATTATAGCGTGTTAGGTACAGTAAAAGAAGTGTTAGGACATGGTGACCTACAAGGATAGAGATGAAGGTGAGTGTGTTGTGTTGTGAGTGTGTTATGGTGGGCCGAAGGGCTTACAGGCTGGCGAATCGGCAAATATCGACTAAAATACCGGTATTTCGAAAGGCTGCTAATGCCTGTAATACTGCCCCGAAAATACCGGTATGTCGGTATACCGGATATTTGCATATCCCTAGACACACATACACACACACACACACACACACACTCAGCTGACGCCAGACAATGTAATCTGATTGTGTTTCTGATGCATAATTATAATACTTAGGGCACCAGTGGTGTTGCATATCACGTATATATATGGAGTTTGGTGTTGTGTGTGTTGGGGGTTGTGTGTGTGTGTGTGTGTGTGTGTGTGTGTGTGTGTGTGTGTGTGTGTGTGTGTGTGTGTGTGTGTGTGTGTTAACAAGTGTAGCATTATGAGTGTAGGTAAAGGTAATAGGCCTGTAGACTACGCATCAAATGACAATACCTTAGAAAGGTCATATAGTGTGAGGGACTTAGGAGTTCAAATAAGCAGTGACTTGCGCCCCAGGGAACAGTGTATTATAGCTAGAAATAAGGCCAACAAGATACTGGGATTTATTAGTAGGTGTGTGACAAATAGGAGTTCTGAGGTCATTCTGAGGTTGTATTTAGCGCTAGTAAGACCCCACCTAGATTATGCAGTTCAGTTTTGGTCCCCTTATTATAGGAAGGATATAGGCTCCTTGGAGGCAGTCCAGAGAAGAATGACCAAGATGATTCAGGGGCTGAGAAATTTATCCTACACAGATAGGTTAAAACGTCTTAATCTCCACTCCCTAGATATTGGGTGTGTGTGTGTGTGTGTGTGTGTGTGTGTGTGTGTGTGTGTGTGTGTGTCTCTCTCTCTCTCTCTCTCTCTCTCTCTCTCTCTCTCTCTCTCTCTCTCTCTCTCTCTCTCTCTCTCTCTCTCTCTCTCTCTCTCTCTCTCTCTCTCTCTCTCTCTCTCGCTCGCTCTCTCTCTCTCTCTCTCTCTCTCTCTCTCTCTCTCTCTCTCTCTCTCTCTCTCTCTCTCTCTCTCTCTCTCTCTCTCTCTCTCTTATTCCCAAACACTTCTTCAAACTCCTTCAGGGAAAGTCCTGCCGGGAGGGTCCTGCGGGAGTCCCTACCTTGCCTCTTAACCCCAAGGTCATCCAGTGGTCCCAGTCACCCTTTCTAGGAAGTGGAAGGAGGAGGAGGAGGAGGAGGAGAAGAGGAGGAGGGGGAGGGGGAGGAGGAGGAGGGGGAGGAGGAGGGATATTGGAGGAATGAAAGGGGGAAGAGGATGAAAGGGATGAAGGGGAGGAAGAGGAGGAGGAGGAGGAGGAGGAGGAGGAGGAGGAGGAGGAAGAGGAGGAGGAGGGTAGAACGTTCTCATAGGAATTAGAAAAAGTATATAATAGTGAGAACAGGAGGAAGAGGAGGAGGAGGAGGAGGACGAGGAAGGAGGAGGAGGAGGAGAAGGAGAAGGAGGAGTGTTATGCAATGTTTGTAACGCCCAAAATCCTGGCATTGATCAGCCAATCATGAGTCTCCGTTGTCTTGTATTAGCCAATCACAACGCAGCCACGTGACTCCTCGACCAATAGCAACACGCAGACATCGGGCAAAAAGTATAAGGACATTCTGCCCATGTTGGAAGGGAAAAAAAGTAATATATGACTTTTTTTTCTGACTGACCATTTTTTTTCCTTAGTTTGTTTTTATTAGACTAATTTAGCTGAAATCTTTTTATTTTATTATTTTTTTTTGGTATGGTTAGTGAAAAGAAATTAGCGAAGCGTGACTGTTAATATGTATGTGTGTGTGTGTGTGTGTGTGTGTGTGTGTGTGTGTGTGTGTGTGTGTGTGTGTGTGTGTGTGTGTGTGTGTGTGTTCAGGCAGCATGAAAATATTATATACATATCCTCCTCCTTTTCCTCCTCCTCCTCCTCCTCCTCCTCCTCCTCCTCCTCCTCCTCCTCCTCCTCCTCCTCCTCTTCTTCCTCCTCCTCCTTATTATTATTATTATTATTATTATTATTATTATCATTATCATCATCATCTTCATCATATTTTTAATTATATTTGTAATTATCTTTACACTAAACATTTCCTTCCAATAATTTTTGTTCATATTTACAAATACAAAGGAATACAAATACAAAGGAATAACAGGCAACAACAGCCCTGGTGGGCCTTGTATATCTCTCTCTCTCTCTCTCTCTCTCTCTCTCTCTCTCTCTCTCTCTCTCTCTCTCTCTCTCTCTCTCTCTCTCTCTCTCTCTCTCTCTCTCTCTCTCTCTCTCTCTCTCTCTCTCTCTCTCTCTCTCTCTCGCCCTAAAAATGCAAGGTCTTCTCAGTTTCATTTAGGGAAAGTCAGATTCGAATGACCAAAATGTCTTTACCTTTGCCTGGTGGGCGTGGGGGGATGAGGGGGGTGAGGGGGGGTGATGGGGGTCAAGGGGGCGTGGCTGAGTCAATAGTCACGTGACAAAGCAGTCTTAGCTCGGCCCTAAAGCCTATAATGGTATAAGTTTTGCCTTGCAGTGTAAATTTTAGGTAAAAAAAAATTAAGTTGGGATTTAGAGAAAGTGTTTGTTGAGGAGGAGGAAAGATTGGATGTTTTACTTTTTGTTTTGTTTAGGTTTGTGTTGTTGTTGTTGTTGTTGTTGTTGTTTTAATTATTGTTATTATTATTATTATTATCATTTTATTTATTTATTTATTTTTTTTTTATTATTATTGTTATCAGCCTTTGATAGATATTTAACTAACTGTATTCTGCCCCTCCTCCTCCTCCTCCTCCTTTTTCTCCTTCTCCTCCTTCCTCCTCCTGCTCTTCCTCTTCCTCTTCCTCATCCTTCTTCTATTTCTTTGTGTGCATATCTTTGTATATTCTTCTCCTTCACCACCACCACCACTACCACCACCTCCTCCTCCTCCTCCTCCTCCTCCTCCTTCTCCTCCTCCTCCTCCTCCTTCTCCTCCTCCTCCTCCACATTGTCAGAGGCACGCACGCACGCACACACGCACGACTCACCCACTCACTCACACGTTTCCCTCTCGCGCTCCACATTACCGGCGTGTCAAGGCCACCCTGGATCCTCCTCCTCCTCCTCCTCCTCCTCCTCCTCCTCCTCAACAACACTTTCCACGCAGAGTAACAATTTACAACAATTTCCTCAAACTGCAAGCCACACCAATTTCCACAAAGCGCAGCGCAGTTTGGTCCGAGGTGGTGGTGGTGGTAGTGGTGGTGGTGGTGGTGGTGGTGGTGGTGGTGGTGGTGGTGGTGGTCATTATATGCGTGTCATAACAAAGGTCACTTGACCACACCTTTTTATATTTATTTGTTTATATATTTTTATTTATTTATTTATTTTTATATTTTTTTTCGTGTGTGTATAAATTTTTTTTTTCTTCTTCCTCGTAAATGTTCATGTTAAGTAGGAATGGTTTTCTTATTAATTTTCGTACACACACACACACACACACACACACACACCCACCCACACACACACACACACACACACACACACACACACACACACACACACACACACACACACACACACACACTTGGGACATAAATAAAAATCATATCTTATTTTTTACAATAATAATAATGCAAAGTCATTAACAGGAAAAAAATGGAAAGTTTTATTCTATCATTATTTTCCTAATTTGTTACTCTCTCTTTTTTTTCTCTCTCTCTCTCTTTCTTTCATTCTTTTTCCTCTCCTACGATGTATGAATTATTTAACATTAGAGAGAGAGAGAGAGAGAGAGAGAGAGAGAGAGAGAGAGAGAGAGAGAGAGAGAGAGAGAGAGAGAGAGAGAGAGAGAGAGAGAGCGGCAATGAAAATAACATTCAATACTCATCTAAGTGACACATTATCTCGAAGGTCATTTTCTCTATAACGTGTGTGTGTGTGTGTGTGTGTGTGTGTGTGTGTGTGTGTGTGTGTGTGTGTGTGTGTGTGTGTGTGTGTGTGTGTGTGTGTTTCAATCAGTCAGTCGGAGGTGCAAACACGTGATTTTCTTCTACTATGGAAAACTATTTATATATTTATTTTTTTTTATTATTATTATTATTATTTTTGTTTTGTTTTTACCAGTGTTCTCACGTGTCCATCATCACTTGTTGGAGGAGGAGGAGGAGGAGGAGGAGGAAGAGGAGGAATACAAGGGAACACAAACAACACCATACCCTAGGGTCCCTTCGAAGGCTGTTTGATATAACTACTCTACACTAGGAGGAGGAGGAGGAAGAGAAGGAGGAGGAGGAAGAGGAGGAGGAGGGGAAGGAAGAACAGAAGGAGGAAGGAGTGATGTTGTTAGTATGCAGGAAGGAAGAGGAGGAGGAAGAAGAGGAGGAGGAAGAGGGATTAATGGTTATAAATATACAATCGTGACACACTTCCACATTATAGAGATAATAACGCCTTTGTAAACCTTTCTATGTACTTACCTACTTTTTCCCTCCTCCTCCTCCTCCTCCTCCTCCTCCTCCTCCTCCTCCTCCTCCTCCTCCATCTCCTCCTCCTCCTTCTCCTTCTCCTTCTCCTTCTCCTTCCCGCCAAAATAGTGTTAATCTTCTGTTTCTGTGCTGTTCGAAGCTTCACTCTCTCACTACTAAAGAAATATTTGCTTACTATTAATTTGCATTTTGTTTACATTTAATTTCACATTTACTTTCACTTATTAATGTAAGTTTGTCCTTCAGGTTTGAGTAGACTGAGGCTGAGGTTCGATAAGGCCTCTCACCGCGACATGACGTATAAGCCTTTGATACATTAAGGCAGTGAGTAAGGGGTCAGCATGAGTAATGGGTGTGATGGAGTATTGTACCGCGGGGCCTCTAATCATAATCCCGCCCATCACCCACCGCCCCCCCCTGGCCCGAAAAGAGCAGGACACGCGCTGGTCGTCCTGTCTAGGGATTACAGAGCCGAGGGTGTCCCACGTGGTAGGTGACGTGTGCCGCGCCGCCACTTGGTTATAAATTTGGAGAAAAGAGGATTTGTAAAGACGTGACCCGACGCTTACAACGTACGCGAGGCACCCCAGCTTAACCATGTCGCTGTGTCACCCCGCAAAGACCCTCCGTCTAGCCCACCACACGCCCGACCCACACACACACCCACCGCACGCCCACAACGCCTAAACCTTGCTTTGGGGTGTTGCAGGCCTTTACTAACTATCCTGAAACCTGGCTATCAGTTATATACATGTTAAGGGTGTTACTAGGTTATGACTGGTTGTGGGCGGCGTGGACAGGCCCTTAGGAAGACAGGGTGGAAGGGTATAGCTTGGGGTGCTTCAGAAGGGCATCACCAAGCCTTTAATATAGCTGCCGTACCTTTAAGACTGTCACACTGGACCTGATTTATACTATAGTGTCACTTCATGTATATAGGAAGGTTGTGTGTGTGTGTGTGTGTGTGTGTGTGTGTGTGTGTGTGTGTGAGGGAAGGGTAGCAGGGTCTAGTGTGCTGGTGTTCTGGTGGTGTTGGTCGAAGCCTCAGTAGTGGTGGTAAGCTGCCTCCCTCAACACCTCACCCTCTCCCTCTCCCTCTCACTCCCTCTCCCTCCCTCTCCCTCCCTCTCTCTCTCTCTCTCTCTCTCTCTCTCACCCTCTCCCTCTCTCTCCCTCTCCCTCTCCCTCTCCCTCTCCCTCTCCCTCTCTCTCTCCCTCTCCCTCTCCCTCCCTCCACACCTGACCATGACGCACATAATCTTGGATGTTTTTTTTGTTTGCCTACCTCGTGCAAGGGTCAACAGGCACCTCTGGGTCACATTAGGTCACGCCAGATGACCTGATGTCTGCCTGTCTGTCTTTATACTACTACTACTACTACTACTACTACTACTACTACTACTACTACTACTACTACTACTACTACTACTACTACAACAACAATGCCACACTAGGTTTACCGATGTGAAGGTTTGTGACTTGCCCGTGACCAGACACAATCACATCTCCTCCTCCTCCTCCTCCTCCTCCTCCTCCTCCGCCTCCTCCTCTTCTCCCTCTTTTGTCTAAAACAGGGAGGGAAGAAAGCAGCAGCAGGAGGAGGAGGAAGAGGAGGAGGAGGAGTTAGGGAGTCAAAGGAAGGGAGAGAATTTAAGAAGTAGATAGGAAGTGGTTTTAACAAGGAAGGAAACAAGGAGGGATTGGAGAGAAGACTGGAGGGAAGGAAGGAGTGAGGGAGTGAAGGGAAGGAAGGAAGGAAGGAGGGAGTGAGAGAGAGAAGTATTCATCTCACCGCCAGATTCTTGCTCTAACAGGAGGTAAAGTTGACTCTTATGCCGTGAGTCACGATTCTCAACTCCTTCCTTCCCTCCCTTCTTCCCTCCTTCCTCCTTCCCTCCTTCTTTCCTCCTTCTCTCCCTCCTTCTCTCCCTCCTTCCTTCCTTCCTATCTCTCCTATTACCATCTATCTGTTATTATTATTATTTATTTTCTTTATTCTCTCTCTCTCTCTCTCTCTCTCTCTCTCTCTCTCTCTCTCTCTCTCTCTCTCTCTCTCTCTCTCTCTCTCTCTCTCTCTTTTCTACTGTTTCGTGAAATCTTTTCTTTTAATTATGACTATTTTCTTTCTTTTCTTTCGTATTTTTGATAATTTTTCTTTCAAACTCTTGATAACCTTTCTAATATTAACGAATAACTTCACAAATTTAATCAAACATGAATAAATAGGGTTTTGCGTGTCTCCTCCTCTTCCTCCTCTTCCTCCTCCTCCTTCTCTTTCTCCTCCTCCTCCTCCTCCTCCCCAAAAGCTTACGAAATGTGGAGTCTTACTAATCTGGCCATGGAATCATCTACCACGTATCACATCGTCTCTCCCTCTCTCTCTCTCTCTCTCTCTCTCTCTCTCTCTCTCTCTCTCTCTCTCTCTCTCTCTCTCTGGGGCACTCTAAGGCATTCTAGGGACACTGTGAGAGATAGGTAGATAGATAGATAGATAGATAGATAGAGAGAGAGAGAGAGAGAGAGAGGAGAGAGAGAGAGAGAGAGAGAGAAGGAGAGAGAGAAGTGTCAGCGCGCACGTCAGGCGAGGCACGTGAGGAAGAGAGACACTTTGGGACACACTTGCCGATCGGAACACAACGCCGAGCTAAATATTCCTTAAGGGACGGCACGTGTCAAGACCACCACCACCACCACCACCACCACTATCAGTACCACCACC
Source organism: Metacarcinus magister (assembly GCA_029783475.1). Lineage (NCBI taxonomy): Eukaryota > Metazoa > Arthropoda > Malacostraca > Decapoda > Cancridae > Metacarcinus > Metacarcinus magister. The sequence goes on along the minus strand of JAPQNM010001501.1, from coordinate 20,641 downwards.
ATCACCACCATGACCACCACCATCACCACCACCATGACCACCACCACCACCACCATGACCACCACCACCATCACTCATAACAGTTGCAAAAAGTCAATACACATAGATTTTTTATTTTAATTTTTTTTTTAGTGTTTGAATCAGTATTTTATTTTCAAATATTTCAAAACTCAATTAGTTATAAAGTTTGATTTAATTTTGTTTATCAAGACCTATTCAGTAAGTGTAGATTATCATACCATATACTACTTCTTGATCAATAAACCTGTTAGTAGAAGTAGTAGTAGTAGTAGTAGTAGTAGTAGTAGTAGTAGTAGTAGTAGTAGTAGTAGTAGTAGTAGTAATGACCTCATCACCCTTATCAGATAAATACTTAATAATAATAATAATAATAATAATAATAATAATAATCTTAACCTTCATTCATGTATCCCATCCCGTTCCAATGTCCCTTCACACCCACCCTTCCAGCACCACCTTCACCTTCTCCGTCACTTGTCAGGGAATCTATATTATTCACCTGCTTGACTCCTTACCCAGTAGAGCGGAAGGTATTGTGAATGAACGGTGGAAGGTCAGTGAGGGAGTGAGGGGACACGGGACGCTCCATTCCCCTTCTGGGTCGCCCTATGCAGATTGTAGGTCCAATAATAGTCGTGTTCCTGTCTTGGTAGGTGGTAAACTTTATTTGAAGAGAAGACGACCAGCGACTTCCACTTTAAGGGAACAGAAGGCAGTGGTATCTTCCTATCAGCTTATTGGATGATACATTACTGAGGATAAAAGGATATTAACACCTCTTCCTTATAGTTGTTGTATATATATATATATATATATATATATATATATATATATATATATATATATGTATGTGTGTTAGGTTTTATTTGTTTATTTATATATATATATATATATATATATATATATATTATAGTTTACTTGTAGATTTTGGTATGATTTGTGATTTTGTCTTTGAGCTTCGTTATTTAGAGATATATAGGCACACACACACACACACACACACACACACACACACACACACACACACACACACACACACACACACACACACACACACACACACAAGAGGGTATAGTCGAAGATGCTGGGCAGGTCTCTCAAATATGTGTGTGTGTGTGTGTCCTACATATATCTGCGTGTGTATGTATATGTGAAGTCCTTTCCCTGTTGTCAATATAAGATCTTCGGACATAAAGAGAGAGAGAAAGAGTCACCAAATTGAGTTCAAACTGTCCATCACACCTACTTAGATAACAATGACCAGCACAGATGACCTACTCCTAAAGGGGCGGGGCTTAATGGCTCCCTGAGAAAATAGACTACAGTAGAGGTCAAGAATATGAGGTCAGCTGTGTGGTGACCTTAAGGGGACGGCAGGGACGGCCGCTGACTGATTCAATTGTTGGGAGACACGAAAGGCTGACTGGGCTGACGTTGTCGTGTGTGTGTGTGTGTGTGTGTGTGTGTGTGTGTGTGTGTGTGTGTAAGGATACTATATACTACTACTACAGCATGATACAATGGAACAACAACAACAACAATAATAATAATAATAATAATAATAATAATACCAAACAAAATAAGGAAAAGAAAGAAAGGAAGGAAAGGAAAGGAAAGCTTGAGAGAGAGAGAGAGAGAGAGAGAGAGAGAGAGAGAGAGAGAGAGAGAGAGAGAGAGAGAGAGAGAGAGAGAGAGAGAGAGAGTGTGTAAAACGTCCAGCCGCTTGACTCTTTGCCTGCAGCCACAAGCCAACAGGAGGAGGAGGAGGAGGAGGAGAGGAGGAGGAGGAGGAGGAGGAGAGGAGGAGGAGGAGACGAGGGCGACAGGATAGGAAGTGTCTTTTATTAACCACCATTTTATTGCCACACAAAACGCCGCCATTTTGTGTAGAGATAGGAAGGAAAGCATAGATAGAGATAGAGAGAAACACACACACACACACACACACACACACACACACACCACACACACACACAATTCAAATTTCTTTATTATCATCAAAATACAGATTGACTTAATTTCTTTTATATTATTCTTATATATGTGTTTTTTTCTTCCTCAGGTAAGACACAAGCAGCAGCAGCAGCAGCGAGAGAGGTGTGTGATGTGTTCCTGAGGTGTTAACTAACTAATTAACATACCTGAGGTGCTGCAGGTGTGATTAGTTGACCCATGAGTGTGCTGCTAAACCCTTATGTTATGTTATGTTATGTTATGTTATGTTGTAATGTGTTTTAGGTTATAACTTTAATGACCTGTTATGTAGTTAGAGTGATCACATTGAACTTAACTAGGCTCGAAGAATTATTTTGTATATTAAGCTTTTTTTTCTTTCTTGTGTTACGGAAATATGACAAAGGAAAGAGAGAGGGAAAAAAATAAAGAGAGAGGGAAATACAAGATGAAGTAAAATTATATACGAGTTGATTTGCTATGGAGAGAGGGAAGGAGGTAAGAGTGAGTGGGTTGGAGTGGGTGTGTGGTGATTGAGAGGTGGATGGGGTGTTAAAATAGATCTTAATGAAGGGAAACAAATAGTCAAGTAAAGTTAAATATATGTATTGTCCTTCTTTACACATCACCCAAATCAGTAACAGACAAGTTTATCTTCATCATTATTTTTTTTTGTAGCATAGACAAAATTCATAAAAAAAAAATAATAATAAACAGAAATAAAACTACTTTCTTCATGTGTAAATAAATATAAATAAATACTTCTTAACTTTCTAATTGAATTGAGATACGTTGTTAGGAGTGCAGGTGAAGGTGGGTTTGGGTGGGTTAGTTGGGTTGATTGGGGATGGGTTGGGGTGGGTTGAGGGTGAGTTGGGTTCAGTATTAGGGAGAGGGAAGGGGTCCTACTGTTTCGGCGGGGCTTCATGAGGCTTCCTGAGGCGGGTGATCTGGGCTTCGGTACATTTCTGGCGGGAAGTTGTACAAGTGAACCCTCGAGAGAGAGAGAGAGAGAGAGAGAGAGAGAGAGAGAGAGAGAGAGAGAGAGAGAGAGAGACAGAGACAGAGACAGAGACAGAGACAGAGAGAGAGAGAGAGAGAGAGAGAGAGAGAGAGAGAATTATATATGAAATACTTACAAAAAAAAGAGATACATGTAAATATTTCTCACAACAACTAATATGAAAGGCTAGAAACGTGATGCCTACAATTATTTTTATCATTATTATCGTTATTATTAATGTTATTATTAATGTTATTATTATTATTATTATTATTATTATTATTATTATTATTATTATTATTATTATAACGTTCAAGATAACCAGTAGAGTAAAAATTAATACAACACCACAACACCACACCACCACACCACACCACCACCACAACACCACACCACCACACCACCACAACACCAAACTCGTGACACACACACCTCGCCACAACACTATCAATAATCCACACGAATATAACACACAGAATAGAACACGTGTTGATCACGACACTTGTCAACGCGTCCGTCACGTTCCTCCCTCCTGCGGGCCGGAATTTGCCCTTCCCCCCCCTTCCCTCCCCTCGCCCCCTGCCGCCTCCTAAGTGTTGGGAAGTATTTATGTCTCTATCAAGCGTGTGTGAGCGTGGCGTGGCGTGGCGTGGCGTGGCGGGGCGGGGCGGGGCGGCACCTTCAGGGTTAGCGTGTACGTAAATACATCTTAGCAATGGTCACGGTGACTGTGTTGTCTTTGTACTGCCTCGCGTCACGCTAGGCCTAATGTCATGCGTTGAGCGATAACACGGCGTGGACAGCATTAGGAAAGGTGACACAAGTATATGACGAGTAGGACTTTGTATGTAGCGAGTAGCCATTGTTGTGATGTTTGCCAGACAGGTAGGGAGACATGAGGACACCTGTGGACACTGTTGACGCCTCGCACTAACATTACGCAACTAGAAGCGATGCCCAAAACTCACCTCTTACTCAAGCGTTTCTTTACCTGCCGCGCCGCACTCCACACACCCTCCAGAACAAAGGTAGGGAGGGAGGGAGGCAGCGGTTGCCAGAACACACCACAAAAAAAAAACGCCTTTTGTTTTGGGGACGCCACAATATATAGATCTTAGTTGAACAGTGAGAGAGTCATGACATTGGCGGTGGTGTGGTGTTGGTGGTGTTGAGGGAGGGAGCGTGTCAGGCACTAGAGATGGCACACCAGCGGATTGGTGTATCACTTATCAAACACCAACGACACTTACACGAATTATAAACATGTGCTTTGCGTCAGTCATGTGTTTGTTTGCATGGCGGTACGGTAGACAGGTGTTTGCATGGTAGTACAAAGGTGTTTACATGGTAGCATAGTAGCAGCGTTATGGCAGGGCAGGAGAGGCCAAGGCTGGGAGAGGAGGGTTGCACAATGGCAGGTGTGGGTTCAGGTATGGCCTTCAAGCATGTCCCTCACACCGGGCCTCAGGTGTGTGTCAGGTGTATACTCACCCTTATGTTTTTATACACCAAAGTAAAAGGGTGCTTGACGTATGAATGCATCAACACTACTAATAAGAAAGAGTCGGCCATTACTGTATCATGACGCTCATAGTGAAAGGAGAATCCAGGGCGGTGAAGGGGCGCGCAGACCCCCTCCCTTCTTGTGTGTCAACCATCACTTACAGCACACAGCACAGCAAACCATCATCCCCCCCCTCCGACCCCCCACCCCCCACCACACATACAGGAACATTAGTAGTACATGACACTCGCCGCCTACCGCCAGTGTTGCCTTGAGTGCCACGTGACGCGCGCTTAACTAACTGTAAGGACGGGCACGTGTGCAGAGAGAGAGAGGAAGCGCTAAGACACTGTTTGAATACGAATTGAGAATCTTACCAGAGAGAGAGAGAGAGAGAGAGAGAGAGAGAGAGAGAGAGAGAGAGAGAGAGAGGGAACTACTCCAGAGGAAGGCGGTGAGCAAGAGGCACTTGTTTACGGTTTCCTCTGCAGACTCCCGGCGGAAGTGACGAGTAGACGGCCGGAGGTGCTCGCTTTCCCTGGCAAGACCCCGCCGCGCCCCGCCCCGCCTCGCCCCGCCCCGCCCCGCCGGAAGCCCCGTCGCTCTCTGGACACTGCGGAAACTGCTCCCAACGGATTCATCTCATTATTTGTTATGGTATTGCATCATGTGTGTCGAGTAATCGTCGTATTTCATCGGCGTCTATAACATTCTTAGTCGTATTATTATTATCATTATTATTATTATTATTATTATTATTATTATTATTATTATTATTATTATTATTATTATTATTATTATTATTATTATTATTAGTGTTGCGTGAAGGCGTGTATATATGTGTCTTTCTATAAGGTCTAATACCAACACACGTGGTCCTAACCTAACCTAACCTGACCTAACCTAACCTAACCTGAACCGAACTAGTTGCGCTGCTATACAACACAATATTGAATCTATAAAGGTACAGAGACGGAGGTGAACACTGCAACACCCTCCTTACCTTACCTTACATTAGCTTACCTTATCTTACCTTACCTGGGTGTTGCAAGTACCGCTGAGAATATCTAAATATGGCGTGTCCTTCCTTCGCCCGTTTCCTGCTTCCCGCCGTCACTCCAGAAACGTGAAAACTTTACTATTGATTTATGGGCAAGTCA
>JAPQNM010001501.1:7500-10000 GCA_029783475.1 Metacarcinus magister | reverse complement strand
TGGGGGGGAGGATGGAAAGGGGGGGAGGGGAGGGGGGGAGGCATAACCGGATACGGATGGAACTAATAACAACATGAAGGGGATAGAAAAGAGAGAGAGAGAGAGAGAGAGAGAGAGAGAGAGAGAGAGAGAGAGAGAGAGAGAGAGAGAGAGAGAGAGAGAGAGAGAGAGAGAGAGAGAGAGAGAGAGAGAGAGAGAGAGGGAGGTAGGGAGGTAATGTAGGCGCACCTAAATTTAATAACACATAAATTTGACTCCATATTTAATAAACATGGACGAGGCGCTTGAACTCAACACGTCCTTACCCTCGAGCGGGGAGAGTGGGCGTGGGGGGGGGGAGAGGGGGATAGAGAGAGAGAGAGGGAGAGAGGGAGAGAGAGGGAGAGGGGAACACTAGGAAGAAGGGCGCTTGGGTGTAACTGAAGCCAGGGTCGGGGATGAGGTTCGGAATGAAGCTTCGTTTTAATCCCGGGTCCTCTAAAGCCCTTACGAAGTAGCTCTATCGATTCACGACCTCACTAGTTTTTAGGGGTCCAGGAACATACCCCCCCCCCCACCCACCCCCTCCTAACCTCACCCCCCCCTCTCCTTCAACCCCATCACACACCTTCCTCCTCCTCCTCCTCCTCCTCCGTGACTACCTTCCAAAGCTATTCACAGACTCACTTTTCTTACTCTTCCCTGGCCTACTCCAATCACACACACACACACACACACACACACACACACACACACACACACACACACACACACACACACACACACACACACACACACACACACACACACATAATTTTAGTCATTTCATGCATTCTCTAAGGACAGTTTAGGGTGGGCGTGAAGGCTAGCTAACCCGCCCACCCCCGCCCACCCCAGGTATCACGCTCCCTCTACACCTGTGTTTAGCGGCGGGGGGGAGGGGGGGAGAGGAGGGCCAGATATAGGAGAGTTATAGTTAACAATAATAATAATGATAATAATAATAATAATAATAATAATAATAATAATAATAATAATAATGCAAGTGCCCGGTAGTGTAAGTTTAATTTCTTTTAATAAACAGTAATTCCATATTGATAATCTCTTTTCCACAACATTCAAAACTTTCACTATAAACACTTAATAAAACTCTATAACCAGTCACATATACAAGTCAATAAACAAGATTACAATACAGTCTAATACTAACGTCTCTTAACCTACGCAACAAACAACGGCAAGCTAAGGTTTACACAAGACTCCTTTATCACCCTCAGCATACCATAAGATTCCTATTTCCAGACACTGCCTCTCACCATTTAGTATTCCTCATTTCCCTTCTGTTCTCTACCTCGCCCCGGTAACATTTCCTTCTCTAGTCCCGCCTTGACAGCTCTCCGTGTCATTGATATTCTAGGTGTACATAAGCAAGTTTTCCTTCTCTTTAGACTACTACTACTACTACTACTACTACTACTACTACTACTACTACTACTACTACTACTACTACTACTACTACTACTACTACTGCTACTACTACTACTACTACTACTACTACTAGGACTATTGCTAAGGGAGTGTTGCGGTTGAAACTTACTACCAAAATGTACTTAGACACTATATTTTTTTTCTTTTCTGAGGACAATCTATACGGTAGTTTCTTGAGGCTAGCCTATCTATACGGCGCGTGGTATATAGTGGTGGTGGTGGTGGTGGTGGTGGTGGTGGTGGTGGTGGTGGTGGTGGTGGTGGTGGTCTTCATACAAACTTGACTTTTCCCCCAAAATGTCAAGCGTCACTCATAAAAAAGATCAACAATAAAAAGTGTCGCTTAATTGAAAGAAAAAAATATAACACTTAAAAGGCCACTTGTTACTTGCGTGTTTTGTAAGATTATAAAAATACCACGGGAAGATTTTTTTTTTAGCTTTCCGTCCTGGCCAGTGGAAAGAAAAAAACTGTATTTCATGGCTGGTCAAAAAGTATCTCACCAATGGCTTACGGAATAATAATAATAATAATAATAATAATAATAATAATAATAATAATAATAATAATAATAATAATAATAATAATAATAATAATAATAATAATAATAATAATAATAATAACAATAATAATAATAATAAACATAACGTATAATACACCTGAAAAACTACATCATACATCAAAGTTATCTTCGTTAGTTCAAAGAGACAAGTGTGAATAATATCAGAGCAAAGTTAACTTGGTGTTGTAAATATACGTTTATTAGTTAACATTTTTTCTGTGTATTCGTGAAACATTAGATAATAAATGTAATGTCACCGTACAAATGTGAGTGCGTGCGTGCGTGCGTGAATGCGTGCGTGCGTGCTTGCAGGGAAGGAGAGAGAGAGAGAGAGAGAGAGAGAGAGAGATAGAGAGAGTGAGAGAGAGAGAGAGCGTTCTGCATGAGAAGAAGCCGCCGCGTTCATTTCTTCCTTTTTCTGTCCGTAACGCTTGACTGCATCTGTTACACGTTCAGTCATGCGTTACACAG
>JAPQNM010001500.1:0-31766 GCA_029783475.1 Metacarcinus magister | reverse complement strand
ACCTACACGTTGTTGTTGGTGGTGGTGGTGGTGGTGAGGGTAAGGTTATTGTTGTTGTTTTTGGTGGTGGTGATGATGCTATTAGTGAGTGATGGAAATGGTGGTGATGGTGTCATGGACTCAAAGTGATCGTGTTGTTATTGTTGTTGTTTTTGGTGATGGTGGTGGTGGTGATGCTAATGAGTAATGGTGTCATGGACTCATGGTAATCGTGTTGTTACTGTTGTTGTTGTTGGTGATGGTGGTGGTGGTGATGTTAGTGGGTAAATATAGTGTCATGGACTCATGGTGATCGTGTTGTTACCGTTGTTGTTGTTGGTGATGGTGGTGATGGTAATTGTCTTGTTGGTGCTGGTGGCAGTGGTGATGGTGATCATGTATTTTTTTTTGTAGCTTTATTGTGGTGGTGGTGGTGGTGGTGGTGATGGTGATGGTAGCTATAGCTACCATCACCATCACCACCATCACTCATATATGAGTAGAGGTAATAGCAGTAGTAATGGCGATGATGCCCAGTGTTTTAATGTGCGCCAGTCATTGTTTTGCCTGTAATTTTCTTTGTGATTATCATGAGGCCACGGGTTACACTAACCCACTCGGACACTGACACTCTCTATAAGACCATTAAAAGTTGCTTGGAAGAGGACGGGCTTGATATTAAGAAAATGGTGGGCATAGGAACTGACGGAGCTAGTTCGATAGTTAGTTGAACTCATTCACTCACAACATTGTTGAGAAGTGACAAACCTGAACTGATTCTATTTAGATGTGTCTGTCACTCGCTTCATCTTGCTGCTAGTAAAGCTTGTGATTGCCTTCCCACAGTTGTAGATTTTATGGTTAAAGAAACTCACTCTTGGTTCTCTAACAGCCCTAAAAGAATCAATGCTTATCAATCTATATACAGTGTTAGAAAACAGTGTACCAAAGGTGCCTGGATTGGCCACAACACATTGGTTGTCGAGGTTGGAAGCAGTAAGTGTTATCATTGATCAGTGGGATGCTCTAAAGTTTCATTTCAGATTGACTGCTTCCAAAGAACGCTGTCACACAACTAGGACTCTATGTGATGTGTAGTGCCCCCACCTTCCAATATTATTTACTTTACTTTACAGATGGTAATATGTAATTTTACTTGAATACAACCTTAGTAGGATCTTGATGTTTATCTCAAGATTCCCAAAGACAATATCCTATGGAAGGTTAAGGTACAGATAACGTTCTCTTCGGTACGTGAGTTCAGGGTTATAAAAGGTTATGCTGTCTCTATATTTATTCTTATATATAATAATACGTGTTGCACTAATAGCAATCAATTCAATTTGTAATACCCGTTATATAATAAACGTCGTATCACTCACAATGAACCTATAACATATATCCTATATCCTAACTAAATCCTATTCGTACCTCTTAGACCTTTGGCAATTGTTTACCCAACCTTAACCCGACTCTCAGCTTCTATTCACGACAATCAGCAACATGTCCGTAGTATAACGTCTTGTCCTGGATGGGCCTCTTCTTGTAAGGACTCTTCTTCCTTCTTATGTCCTTATTCTTGAGAAGATTCTTCTTATAGGGTTCTTCTTCCTTCTTATCTCCCTACTCTTCTTTAAGGACTCTTCTTCCTTCTTATGTCCTTATTCTTGATAATCCTCTTGGGCTCTCGTATACTTCTTCTGGTTCTGTATACTTGTTTAGTCTTGTCTTCGTATCAGCTGACCGTCAGGTAGGTTTTGGGTCTAAGAGAGGTTCTTCAAAGTTGTTCTGCTCTAGACGAGTGCTGGTAAGCTTCTGACTTCTCGTTGCTCCTAACTCACCGGAATCTGGTCGGATCATGGGGGCGTATTCATTGCGACACCCTGTGACCAACGTGACTTACTGCGAGGTTACCCAGGCCTGCTATGGGTTATCTACATGTCCTCTTATAACTTCCGGTCCCCATAGGATTAGGTGTTGTGCTCTTTATTCCTGTCTGTCCTTTGTTCCTTCGTCAGGAGTGTTGTTTGTATCGGCTTCGTCAGGAGTGTTGTTTGCGTTGGAAGTACTGCTTGCGGGTTCCAACAGATGCCTTCCATGATGACCAAAATAAGCTGTATCTTTTGTTTGTAAGAAAAACTCTTAAGAAGTTGTTAGAGTCAATAGGATTTTCCAGTCACAAAATGCAGATATTACAAAAATCACAGGAGATCTTATTGCAATGTATCGGAGCCTGATGCATATTGTGGTCAATCCAAAGCATTTGTCAAAATGTTCTGATGAAAACCTGCCTAAACTAAATTTTTTGGACCATGTTTTGTCTTGTGATGCAATGAACTTTGGTTATGAGTTCACCAACTTTGCAGCTGCTTGTTCTGTGGATGAAGATCAAATCAAGTATGTAAAAGAGAGGTGCAAAACTTTTGTAATTGAAATCATAAACCAAGTTCAAATGAGGTTACCAGAAAATGTAGACATTCTTCTCATGCTGAAATGTTTTCATCCATCTATTGCCACATCTCAGACAAAGGAGTCTCTTGCCCCTATTGGTGCTAGGTTTAGGTCTGCATTTGAGGATATGGATGATCTTGAAAATTAATGGACTAACCTTGGACTTCATCAATGGCCCAAAAGTTGCCTGGGTAATGTAATAAATTTTTGGGCCGAAGTGAGTGAAAGGAAAAACTCTACAGGAGAGAAAAGTTTCCCAAATGTTTCAGGCCTTGCACTGGCATTATTATCTCTCCCTTTTTCAAATGCCTCAGTGGAAAGAATCTTTTCGCAGATGAATGTTGTTCACTCAAAACTGAGAAATCGCCTTTTTGTGAGATCAGTTGAGGCATTACTGCAAATTAGATGGGGACTGTCTCATTACTTTCAGTCATGTGTCAGTTTTGAACCTACTGATGACATGCTTAAAAATTTCAATGCCAAACGTTCATGGGAATAGCAAGAGGGAGATGATATAATTGCTTTTTAGTAGTTTTAAATGAAAGGGACAGTAGGTATTTGTAGTTGAGCACTGTCCTAAAGGAAGGAACTGTTATAAATTTTTTTATAGTCTTTGCGCTTGAAGAAAATTATGGAACACGGAATATTTGAATATTCTTTGTTGTCTTATGGTAACAAAATGCAAAATCTGTATTTTCCCTCTTGTGAGGAGTATTTTTTCTTTCTTGTAGAACTTTGAAAAAAATTATATACTTTTGCTTTTCAAAATTTATGGGAATTTTCATGGGATTTTCCTTATAATTTGTGGGATTCTGTGGGAAAAAAATCACTGATATGTGGGATTTAGCTTTTATAAAAGTGGCAACACTGGTGCCGCGGTGACGGTGACGGAGCTCATCTCCTCCGAGAGAGACGGCCGTCGTGTTTGTGACGTCATTGACGGGATGACGGCTGACGGTGACGGCCTGGTGGGAACCCCGTCACCGTCACCGCGGCACCGCCATCCGTCATCACAACACAACAGTGATCTTATTTCTAGCTATAATACACTGTTCCCTGGGACGCAAATCACTGCTTACTTGAACTCCCAAGTCCCTCATACTAGCCTCATGAAGCTACATCGAGTTTACTGCGAGTTCTTCTCAAATAATAGAAACTATTTGAAAGAACATGAAATAAGGAGACTGCAAGAGGCCAGTTAAAAACCATTCCACCTGTGGTTCGCTTTACCCTACTATATGTGTACTTATGCATAAAACTCTTGCCGTACCTGATAGTATAGCTTCTTGTTGTTGGTGGAATCCAGTAGAGGAGTGAAAAGTGAAGAGGTGTGTTTTCACAAGATGGCGCTTGGTAGACAAGATGAGCGTCGTCTGGGGAGGATGTGCGTTGTTGCCGTAATTCCAGATGCATCCAACAAAAGTCTTCACATCACATTAATACACACAATTTATGCAAATACAATTAAATATTTATCTAGCTCATGAGGCCTCATTTTATTTTCTGTGTGAAAATGCTTCAAATTGATATTTTCGTTATATCCAAGATATCCAACACCCTGGACATTGACAACACTGCCGCTGTCATCACGTCAAAAGATGAAATTATTTAACTTTTGACGGCCGTCACGATGACGTCATCGACGGCCGACGGAGGGAGAATATAGCCTCGATTCCCATTACAGCCACCGTCAGTTACGTCATGGACGGTGTACGGATTGACGGTGACGGCCTGGTGGGAACCCCGCCTCAGTGGGACTAAAAATTTGTAAACAATACAGTCGCACTGCTACTCTGATGATGAATTCGGTAGATGATATATTCGGCTCATGGTTACCTGGGATGGTTTGACTACTCAGATACATTATTTTCGTGTCCAATATTAAAATTTGTAAACAACACAGTCGCACTGCTGCTCTGATGATGAATTCGGTAGATGATATATTCGGCTCATGGTTTCCTGGGATGGTTTGACTACTCAGATACAATAATTTCGTGTCCAATATTATTATTCTTACATGTTTTGTGATTACCAATCCTCTTCCAGGGCATCGGAGCAGCAGTGCGACTGTGTTGTTTACATTATTTTAGTCCCGCTCAGAAGAATGAGTGTTGCAGCTGGCAGCAAAATCGCCTCCCGCGCACGCGCAGAGGGAGGGGGACTTTGAGTGCAGGGGGTACCTCGAGTGAACCCACACCGGGCTAGAGCGGCATCTAAAACTCGGCACGTTTGCCTTATCTATTATTGCGGAGAGGAAGACGTATGATATTGTCCAATAGAGGTGGCACGGGGGGCATTGTTCAGTGTGTTGTCCCAGGTAGAGTGGCACTTTCGTGACATGAGTCTTTTTGCCGTGGAGAGAGGCAGTGAGTGTGTGACACTGGGGTGGACCTGTGTGGTAGGGGAGAAGGACGATGACTGGCATCATGACGCTATCACGGGAAGCGGGAAATCTTGTTGTCTCTGACTAGGGATTTTTCCTTACATTTGATTACTTTAATTACTGATCGTTGAGATATGAGATTATTACTAGTTTATACATAATTAATTTTGGTGTAGAAAAAGTGTTACTATTTAAGCTAATTAATTTTATTTCAAATACTACATGAGAAAAATTTTGGCTAGCGGTCGGGCATACCAGCTCAGGGTCCCGCGTTTTTTATCACTTGATAACTCAGCTGGAATTTGGCGCGAAGACTCTGTGTTTGGGTAAACTTAATAATATGTTGCATCATCTTTTGTCTTATTAAACTTATGAAGGGAGAACTAGTTAAATTAACTACTTCAAGATATAGAGTTTGATTTTAATTGTACATGAATATTAATTAATCGAATATAAGGAAGTAACTTTCTTTTCATAGAAAACTGATTTAAGGGATGGGGAGGACTGTACAAGACTTAAAGATTTCGGGCATTATATCTTGAATCCTGGGCATCTTGAATCCTGAGTGTCTTGAATCCTGAGTGTCTTGAATCCTGGGCATCTTGAATCCTGAGTGTCTTGAATCCTGAGTGTCTTGAATCCTGGGCATCTTGAATCCTGAGTGTCTTGAATCCTGAGCATCTTGAATCCGGATTGTCTTGAATCCTGAACGTGTTGAATCCTGAGTGTGTTGAATCCTGAGTGTGTTGAATCCTGAGTGTGTTGAATCCTGAGTGTGTTGAATCCTGAGTGTGTTGAATCCTGAGTGTGTTGAATCCGGAATGTCTTGAATCCGGAGTGTTTTGAATCCGGAGTGTCTTGAATCCGGAGTGTCTTGAATCCGGAGTGTCTTGAATCCTGAGTGTCTTGAATCCTGAGCGTCTTGAATCCTGAGTGTCTTGAATCCTGAGCGTCTTGAATCCTGAGCGTCTTGAATCCTGAGGGTCTTTAATCCTGAAGTGTCTTGAATCCTGAGCGTCTTGAATCCTGAAGTGTCTTGAATCCTGAGCGTCTTGAATCCTGAGCGTCTTGAATCCTGAGTGTCTTTAATCCTTAGTGTCTTGAATCCTGAGCGTCTTGAATCCTAAAGAGACAGACATATAGACTAACATGGGGAGGTGGTGGTCTAGTGGCTAGCGATCGGGCATACCAGCTCAGGATCCCGCGTTCGAGTCTCGGCACGGGCTGGCCACTTTTCTTCGTTACTACCGCTGAGTGGCCTAAGATCACCCACATGCTGCCATAACACCATCTTCGCCGGGACTGCAACGTTATATGCGCGAGGAGCTTCCGTTGGCAGCATGAGCCTATCAATAAGAAGAAACAAGGCGTCACTTAAAAAAATCTAACCTGCGCTACTAACTGGCGAAGGCCACCCATCTAAGGTCTCCCTGAATTCAGCCTACCAGCGCCATGGGTAAAAGATAAAAAAAAATAAATAAATAAATAAATAAAAACACTAGATGGTTGGTATAAAATATCAGAGGGTTGTTATATCAACGACACAGTTATCAGATGTAAATATCACAGGAAGCTACATCCTCTTTCTAATCTTTTACAGAGGATATAGTTTCTGTTTCAATCCTCATTGTGTGTATAGTGCTGCATGTATACAGTTCTCCATTAAACATCTTGAAACCATTCTTCATTAAAGGTAAGTGATTTTTATACAGGTCGTTTGTAAATGTTATTGCTTATTCAGTTTTGTAGATTCTGGCTATCGTCACTAGAAGGTTTTCATGCAATTCATATTACTGTCCTTAATACTTTTTTTTTCTCCCACTGACCAGCTGTCAGCCATTCACTAGCCACTTGTAAAACAATCATAACTCACAACTTTCCGAGGGAAAGAGAGGAGGAGGGAACTTACATGGGATGAGATGGTGATGGTGGTGATGGTCTGTATAGGGTGAAGGGGTTCTGAGAGGTATCCAGTATTATGGTATGGAAGAATATATAAGGAGAAATAGCAATTGTTAATACCTACTTCAAAAAATATATAATATAGATAATAAATATATGACAAAATATTATATCAATAGAAAAGAAAGATTTGGGAGTATCACCAGAGAAACATAAAGTTAGAATCATTAGACCAAAACTGGAATACGTATGCATGTGCTGAAATTAGAAAGAAACAGAGAATTGCAACTAAGATAGTGCCAGATTTGGAAGACCTAACATGAGAAAAAAATTAAATAAATGCACCTAACAACACTAAAAGAAAGAAGAGAAAGAGGAGACTTAATTACAATATATAAATTAATGAACAACCTGGAGGAAAGGGATAGAAAAAATTTAATAATGAGACGAAAAGGAGAAGCTAGATATTTGAGGGGACACAATAAAAAATTGCAAAAAGGAATTCGCTTGAACGATACAAAAAAATACAGTTTTCCCCAAAGAAGTATAGATACTTGGAATTAACTGAAGGAAGAGGTGATAATGGCAAAGAAGGTACATCAACTGAAGAAAAACTGTATAAATATAGATACGGAGACAGGACCACACGAGTGTAGCTCAGGCCCTGTATATTACAACAAGGTAAATACAACTAGATAAATACACATTTACACTCCTTACCCTCCTCTTACATAAAGACAAATAGATCGAGCCATGGCCAATCAAAATATAATCACAGCATAGCATACAAACATCTGATGAGGTGAACACAGTATGAGGAAGGACATGAAATCTTGTTTTACTACCTATGGAGACAAATATGTTAAGAAACCTTTTTATAGATGGTTACTACTTCATGGAAACATACACTACTGTAGGATATTTTGTATTTATTTATCTAATATCCTTGGTGGTGGAAAAAATATAAAACAAATTAACCCTTGAGTAAAAATTTATTTCAGCACTTTCTGATGTAGGTACAGGAACACTGGAAAATGGACTGGACACGGATGATGATAGGGGTGGTACTCCTCCTCACTCCACCTCAGGGGATACAGGGTGAGACTTGCTTGCTTGCTTGGGGGGATAGACAGTGGGGTGAAAGAAGAGTTTGTAGTGGAAGGTAAAAGTGAAGAAATGAAGAAAGACAGTAGAAGAGTAAAGGTGGCGGGCGATCCGCCTTGCTGTTTTCTTTTTAAGTTAAAAAGATATTTATCTATATATCCCTTTATTTATTTATTTGTTTATTATTTATTTTGTTTTATTTCATTCATTTATTTATTTATTTATTTATTTATTTAATTATTATTATTATTATTTTTTTTCTTTTTTTCCCCTATTTGCTTTTAGCTTATGTGTAGATGAAAATTATTTATTTTATTAAAAGTTTGTATATGTGTACAGTGGTCCTGGTGGTTCTTTAGAAATTTTATTTATTGGTTTCCTGAACCAGGCGTGTTCCTTTCCTTGTTCATGTCCATGTATAGTGTTTTTGTATGTTTTGTCTTTTAGAATGTTCATTAGTTTGTATTTGATTTGGTTTCCCTTGCATATAACGTTTTATTAATTGGTTCTAGTTTAGCGAGTGTGTGGAGTTCTTCAGTGGTTTTGGTGTATGGGTATGATTCGGAATAAATGAAGCGGAGGGCTTTGTTTTGTTTTCGCTGTAGTAATAGTAAATTTGATTTTGAAATTGCGTTTAGTGCGTATGCTGGGTAGGAGAGTATTGGTAGTACACATGTTTTTACAAGGTGTAGTTTGTTGTTGGTGTTTAGTGACTCGAATCTTTTGATTGTGTTTAATGCAATTTGTGCTTTGTTTGTGATGTCTTTAATGTGCTTACCGTATCCGTTTGTAACCAATTTTAGTCCTAAAATTTTTGCGTCTTTAGCGTATGGGACGTTGATTCCATCTATGGTGACTGGATGCATTTTTTTTTTTATTGTTATAGGCAATAATGTGAATTTTTGAGTGTTTGTTTTAATTTTCCATTTGTTTTCGTAATTGTTAATGTTTTTTATTTCTCTTTCTGTTATCTTTGCTAACATGTCTTTGGATTTGCCTGCATATGTGATGATTTGTGTGATGTCATCTGCGTATTGTATGTATGTGCTGTCTGTGAGTGGTGTTGGTATGTCGTAACTGTAAATAGTGTAAAGTGTGGGTGAGACACAGCTCCCTTGTGGTACTCCGCTGTGTATTTGGAACGGTGGGCCAGTGTAGTTATTTAAAGATATGGATGCTGATCTATTGTCCAAAAAACTACTTAAAATCTTGTTGAGGATGGTGGGTAATTTTATTTGGTTGAATTTATATTTTAGACCATCCTGCCACACCTTATCAAACGCCTTTGAGACATCCCTGAGTGCAACGCAACACTGTTTTTTGTCTGCTAAAGCTTTTGATATTAGTTCTACTGTAGTTGCTATTGCTGTGTCTTGCTGTTCTGAATCCATGCTGTGAGTCTGGTAGGATTTTATTAACTTCTAAGAATGTTCTTGTTCTTTTGTTAATTATTTTCTCAAACAGTTTTCCAGGTACTTCCAGTAATGAGATTGATCGGTAGTTGATTGCATCAGTGGTTGGATTGGTCGGTAGTTAATTGCATCAGTGGTTGGTTTGTTCTGTTTGGGGATGAGTATGATTTTGGCGTGCTTGAATGGTTGTGGAAAGTATCCCATGGATAGGGCGATGTTCAGTAATTTGATAAAGATTTCTAGTACGCTGTCTGGTAGGTTTTGTAGTATGGTTTTGTTTATTTTTGTTTCTCCAGGTGCGTTGTTTTTTAATTGTTTAATTGTTTGCTTTATTTCTTGTGATGTGATGTGTGCTGTGTAATAGTTATTGTTATTTAGATTGTCAGGGTTTCCTTGTTGATTAGGTAGTATTTGTGCTTTGTTATTGTTGATGAAGTTATTGACTAGAAGTTCCGTATCTTTATCATATTGTAGATTTTCTGCAGGGCTTATTCTAAAAGCATTGCTCCAGATGTCTCTAAATATTTGTTCTTTATCTTCCACTTTGTATATTTTTTTGTTGGCTTGTATTAGATATGGCTTTGTATTTGTTTGGCTTCCTTTTAATGATTTTATATTGTGCCAAAATTTGTGTGGGTCTTTGTAAAGAGTGTTCAGTCAGGGTGAGACTATAACTTGTTTCCAATTTGTGGACACCAGAACAATCATCCAATTCATTGCTGCAATCATACCCAACTATTAAGTAATATTTTATCTGAACTTTCTTATCTCTGTAAAGATGATAATTATATTATTATCAGGAAATGTTGAAGTTGGCAATTACTAAAGTGCAATTCAATGAAGATATTATATGTGCTTGAATCTGAATAATAAGATAATGCTTTTTACAGTTGGAAGTGAAGTTTAACTTATGAACAAAATACCTGTCCAATACCTTTCTAATAATAAACCGTTGTTTGTTATGTGTTTACAGGGGCTTCTGATGCCTTGCCTGTCAACTGCCCCCAAGACAACAGTATTTGCAATGTTGAAAATCTGCGTTTTGCTTTTACCAAGGACAACAGTGACGCCAAAATGTTACGAATGTATCTGATGAAACCTAACACCAATTCTGATGCAAAATATGAAGTAAGCATGACAGTCATTTCATTTGAACTTATTCCAATTGGTGAGAGTAGGAAAAGCAACAGCTAGGTCTTGCCTGTCAGTGAAAAATGTGACTTCTGCTCTCCATTGCCAGTTCCACTTTAATATTTCTTCAAAGTAGCACTCTCGTAGTAAGTTGTTATACTTCAATAAGTAATGGAACCCCCTGCATAATTTCATCCTCAATCTGTGTAAATTGCATTTTTTTTATGCCAGCAGCTATTCTTTGTTTACACTAGTTCTGCCCTGTTTAATTTTATGTTTAAGAAGTAAATGCGAGAATGTTAGGTAGAGGTCTCAATTTCATAATACTGATGATAGAGAGTGGAAGATAAATCGGCTACTGTTTGCAGATGATACAGCTTTAGTGGTGGTTTCAAAGGAGAAATTGTGTTACCCGGTGGAAGAATTTGGATGAATGTATAGGAGGAAGAATTTGTGAGTGAATCGGAATAAGAGAAAAGTAATGAAATGCACAAGGGTGGTTGGTAGTAGAAAGTGAATGTTTCATTGAATGGTAAACTGCTCGAGGAAGTGAGATTTTTAGAGTCCAAGATTATTGTAGATGAAAAAATAGAGACAAAGCTGAAGTCTTTCTTTCAATGTCACAACTTTTTATCACCCTCTCTTACATAGATGAATTTCATTTTTCAAATTTACCATTTCCTCAAAATATTTGTTCAATCTCTTATTCTATTCTACTTTGACAGCTTTTTTCACCGTCAAAATTATCCTGCTTTCATCTTTTACTTTATTTCCCCTTTCTCATTCCGTTACCTTTTCCTTCCTTTTCTTATATAATCTTTTGTTATCTTTATATATTTCCCTTTATTTTTCCAATCCACCATCCTTTTACAGTCTTGAATCATTCTTTTTACGCATAGTTAGAAAGAAAAATCTAAATAGTAATTTGAAATTCTCCTAATTTTTAATTTTTTCTTATTACAGGGATATTACACATTCATTCAGGAAGAGGGTGATTCAGATTTGTGTTGGAAGTCCACCAATCTCAGTGATGCAAAACCAGTGAATGGTAAGTTTTGAATAGTAATACAGGAGGTATCAATACAAAAGCAAATCAACTCCCAGTAGTTAAGTTAAATAAGTTAAATACACTATCAGCTTTCATATTTTTTGCAGATTGTCCAATCAAGATCCTAAGAAAGTTAATTGTGACATGACATAAAAGATGTCTTTTACCCTGTTATGATTGCCTTTATGATAATCAAGATAAAGATATATGGTTCAAGTGAGTGGAAAAAATCATTATTTGTTGCTTTAGTATTTCAGAATTTTGGATGAATTATAAAGGTATTAATTTACACACACTGAACATTTACAAAAGGATCTATATAAGATTCACAGATGGAGTAAACTATGGGAAATGGAGTTCTAACAATAAAAAGAGTAAAGTGATGGAAATGGGCAATAGTAAAATTAGAAAACCTCTATAATTCAACCTAATTAGGGGGAGGCCTGGATCGAATTAGCTGAAAGTCCAATTTATCTAATCATTACCTCTCTAGTCTCTCCACACAATAAGAACTTACTAAAACATGCCAAAACAGCACAGATTGCATTACTTGTACGCACCAAGACATGACTGATACTGAAGTTTTGAAATGCAGTACATACTATACTCTGTCAAGCCGAGTCTGTCAATAACAAATCTCAGGATGTGGTAACAGCCTCGTCTCATCATGGCATCTGATTAGCCGATGCACACCACAGTTTTGGACGTGGAGTGCATCAGCCAATCAGACACCATGATGAGACAACGCTGTTGTCATACCTTGATAATTTTCATTGACAGACTCGGCTGGATGGAGGTTCTTTTAATGGTACTGTGCACTCACCTCTCAGGCGTCACTGAGTTCATGGAAATTTGCTAAAAGATTTTAACTCGGCCTGAAACAGGTCAAATTATCAAAAATTTGAATTATACGGGTTCAAATTATTGAGGTTTTTGAGTACAACTAGGTTGTACACACATACACAGAGTGGTATCTCGGTCTCCAAACGTCTCTCTTCTCGAATCATTTGGTTCCTTTACATATTTTTTGAGAAAGAAATGTTGTGGTTGTTGAACATTTTTTTTATTTCTCACGGTTTGCCACAGTTCTCAATCTTATGATCTGCCTCTATTTTTATGGTTATTGCTCTTCTGAATATATACTATATTCCTCCCTTTCAGGCCACTTTGATGCATAATACTTTATCCTTGTTATAGTTATCTGGCATCTTTACTTCTTCCCTTTTGCTGTTTGTAAGGATATCAAAATAAATAATTTTTACTTTTTTTTCCAGATCTTGTATACATGGTTCTAACATTAGTGAATTAATACTAAATTTTGCTTTCACCAGGTGTCAAAGGAATCATGGGAACCATAATTGCAATCCTGCTGGTGACGATTATAGCAAGCACACTAGTTTTCATCTATTTAAATGGTCAGAAGTCTGTAGGTTGAAGTTTAAGGTCATAATTATCTTTATATTTTGATATCTATATGCATTCACATATCTATCTATCTATCTATATCTTCCCCTCCATTTCCAAGCCCATTGCCATTGTGGAGGGGCTTCGGGACTAGAGATTGTTGCCTGATGCTATGTTGCCTCGGACTTCAGTCTCTGGTCCAACCAATTATCGCTCATTTTTTTTCTTCTACCTTTATTCCATCCTTGTTTCATGTCCTTTTTCCTAACCTCCTACTTTCCTAAAATGTTAGAGGCCTGCTGAGAGGATGAAAGGCTCAATACGAGTTCAGTCATGAATAGCCTGAGGCACAGTACACTCAAATCTCATTTTAGTGGACTAAATGGGGAATCAACTTGTCCGCTACTTGAAAATGACCGTTATTTGTTATTTGGTGGGACAGACACCAGTATTTTTCATATGGTACAGATTACCACGTATAAAGGCAATCTTATTATTAAATGCAAAGTTTGTTTGATTTACCCTACTTTTTTATATAATTATGAATATTTTATGGGTATAAATGTGTATAACCTATAGACATGACATATCATTAGAAAACAATAATGGCATGAAAATATATTGTTTAGGTGAGATATTTCAAGCAGCGGACTTTTTTAATTATCCTGTCCACCTGTCCGGTAGTACAGGTTCACAATCTCTTTTCCAAAAACCTTGGGACCAGACACTTTTCAGATTTTGGAATTTTTCAGATTTCGGAATGGAAGATTTTTAGCCTAGATTTTAACATTTTTTAGATAAAACATTACAGGAGACTGGGTGGCTCAGTGAATGGCTCGTGACCCGCAAGGTCACGAGTTTGTGCTTTGATCCCGGCAGTTACTTGGTGAGGGAGGAAGCGCTCTCTTGTCACCTCTAGCAGGGCTTCTTGAATCCCCTGAATTAATAATAAAAAAAGATAAAACATTAAGTGAAACTTTAAACATAAACTGACTCAAACTAAGCTAAACACATGAAAATATATTTACATGCAGTAAAAGAACAAATCAACTACCCGGCAAACATGCCACGTAATTTTCACGTGGCATGATGATGAAAATGATTTTTTCCGTAAGGATCATGTGGTATCCACATTGATAAGGTCATCCACCAAACAACGCCATACAATGTTTCTTATGTTATAAATGTTAATACTTTGTGCAGTGATGACATAAGACCTTACTGAATGCACTGTAATGAAAAAGTCCTATGTGGTTGTTGAACATGTCTATCACTTTCCTATAACGTCACGTTTCACCATCGACTTTTGTTTTGTTACGCAAAAAAGACGAGTGAGAGAAGGATAGAAAGTTCCCACACGGAAACATTACATATCACATATCAGGTCACATATCACATATAACATTAGTATTACAGAAGGGAATGGGAAGAGCAGAAGAAAGAAAAAAAAAATAGATAAATGGAACAGATGAAGCGTTGAAAGCATCAAAACATGTGTTCCAGTGTAGTCAAACTGTGTACAAGTGATATTATGAATTCTTATGCTGTAATGTATTGCTGGTATGCTAGTACGTTAAATGTGGCTTACATCTAATGGTAGAAATAACGTCAAATGTTAAGCGTGCCTAGCAAGGAGGTAAGTGTGAGAATGTTAAGTAAAGGTTTTGGCACAGTAAATGCTGATGATAGAGAGTAGAAACTAAATCAGCTACTGTTTGCAGATGATATGACTTTGGTGGTGGATTCAGAGGAGAAATTGTGTCAGCTGGTGGAAGAGTTTGGAGAACTGTGTAGGAGAAATGTGAGTGAATGGAATAAGAGGAAAGTAATTAAATGCACAAAGGGAGTTGGTGGTAGACAGATAAATGTTGTGAACTGCTCAAGGAGGTGGAATGTTTTAGAGATAGAGATAGACAGAGAGGTGAAGTCTGATGTAGGTAAGATGTTGGGGGGAATGAAGGTATTTAGTTCGAGTGATAGGAATGAATGCAAAGGACAAACAATGAAAGAGTAAAAACGTATTATATTTACTGTACATATTACATCTCCATTCCTTTCTTGATACAATGAGTCTCACCCATTAACTTCCAACTGGGTCATCATGAAGTGGGTGGCCTGGCTCAAACTCATGCCACTTTTGATAGCCCACCTGAAAGAAAATATAATAAATTAAATAGATATATAAGTAACTTCATTCTGTCTTTAGTGTTGAATCTGACAACATACCATAGCGTTGTGGTAACTATGGAATTCATTGGTTATTCTGATGGTTTTTCAATGCCAAATTCACCTCTTAAGTATCATCTATTACTGACAGAAAAACTAGAATGAAACATAACTGCTTTAAAATGCATGACTTCACAGATGAAATCATAACAGCTGTCTCACAAACATACTTTTCCTGCTCTATGTATGTAATTATGTTATAATCAAAATCAATATGTTCATCAAATACAATAACATTGATCTGTAAACATCAGTAGGAATGTTAGGTTTTTACCAAAACCATAAAAATTCTTAAGAGTAGAAAATTGTGTTCCTACTAGAATCAGTTACCTTATGTGTGAAGTCTCTTTTGCCCTCTTGCCAACCTCTAACAGGTGCCTCTGAATACTTGAAGCCACCAGTTCCATCCTCTGCCACGCCAAACATTTCATTCCGTTCCTCCACCTGTTCTCTAAACATTCAATACCATATTAGAATTTCATAAATCCAGAATGAGTTTAAATGTTAATTATGTTAAGTTACATGCAGTTCTGGAGGTTCAGCATGGCTGTGAGGAGAAAAAACTAGTGTGGTGTGTTTGGAAAAATAAAACAAAGAAAATATAACTAGATTGAAGGAAAATAAGAAATTATATGAGGACCCGAATAAAATGAGTGGTGCTAAATAAGAATTTTCAGAAAATATTTACTTTAAAAAGCCACAAGGATAAGTGAGAAAAAATAAGATATGGGAAATCAGGATAAGTAGAAAAGAGATAGAAGAAATGATAAGGAATTGGATGAGAGAAAAGCAATAGGACCAGATGGGGTATCAGGATACGTCTTGAAGGAGTGTAGACAAGAAATGGCTGAGCCAATTCATGATAAAATTGAGTGATCTATTAAAACAAGAAAAGTCCCCAAAGAATGGAAAAGAGCTGATATAATGCCTATTTACAGGAATGGAAACACAGAAGAAATACTTAATTATACACCAGTGTCATTGACCAGCATAGTCTGTAAAATATATGATCCAAGAAACAATGAACTAATTACTTAGAAAGTGAAGGAATAATAACAGATAGACTATTTGGATTATAACTACAATGATCAGACCAAATCTGGAATATGCAGAAGTAATATGGTCCCCGCACAAGAAAAAGTATGTGTTGAAATTAGAAACAATACTGAGAATTGCAACTAAGATGGTGCCAGAATTGAAAGACCTAACATATGAGGAAAGATTTTTAAAAATGCACCTAACAACACTAAAAGAAAGAAGAGAAAGAAAAGACTTAATTACAATACATAAATTGATGAACAACCTGGAGGAAACAGATAGAAAAGACCTAATATTGAGAAAAGGAGAGGCTAAGAATTTGAGGGGACACAAGAAAAAGTTGCAAAAAGGAATTTGCTTGAATGATACAAAAAAGTAGTGTTCCCCAAAGATGTATAGATACTTGGAATGGACTGAAGGAAGAGGTAATAATGGCAAAGAATGTACATCAACTGAAGGAAAAACTGGACAAATATAGATACAGAGACAGGACCACACGAGTGTAGCTCAGGCCCTGTATACTACAACTAGGTAAATATACACACACAGTAAATCCTCTCTAATTAAAAATTACTTTATTCAGAATTATGGGGAAATATCTCCTCCTTCCCCTAGTGAGACCATCTCTGACATTGAAGCCTTTATAACAAAACCTTTCATTGATGTCTCACTCCCTTTCCCATCCTCTACCTCATCACATTCAACTTCCGATAACATACTCTGTGTTCCAGCAGAAGTTCATCCCTCATCCTGTGACCTTCCCTCCACTCCCCTATCTCCTCCCCCTCCCTCACCTTCCCTTCTCCATTACCCATCACCCTTTCCCCCCTCTTTCCCTCCCACCCCTTCAGTTACATCTACCAGAAAATTCCTTCTTAACTATCCTTCAACTCCTGGATTTTTTTTGTGAATGCTTGTTACATAAATCCTCTCTCCCAGATCCCTCCTGTCCAGATACTTCCCTTACTTCCATACCTCCTACATCTGATCCCTTTTCCTCTCATTATCCCAGTACTCCTACCATTACCAAAACTTGTTAGTTATCTTTCTTTCATTGTTTGACGACATCCATTCTCCACTGTCAAATCCATGGTTTCCACTCCCATAGAAATTACCTCTGCTATCTACTCTCTATCCATGAACCTCAAGTTATATGCCTTCAAGAAACCTTCTTGGTTCAGTCACACACACCGGTCCCCAGTTACCATTTCATCCATTCTCCTCATTCTATTGCTGCTGCTTCTATTCTTATCCACCGTAAAACACCATATGCATTGAAACTGCTATTCCTTGTACTATGATACAAATCTTCCTTCAATGTTGGATTACCATTGTTTCTGTTTATTTCTCACCTTCCCATCCTATTGATTTTGATGACTTCCATGACCTACTCTCCCAACTTCCTTCCCCTTTGCTGGTAGTCAGCAACTTTAATTGTCAACATACGTTATGGGGGGATTCCTTAGTGAATTCCCGTGGTCACTCTCTTGAGCGTTACCTGTCTACCTCTAACCTCTCTATTCTCAAATCAGACTGTCATACACATTTTGATACAAAAATTCAGTTTTTTTTTTGTATAGATTCATCCTTATGCTCCACCTCTCCCACCTCTGATGTTCCATCGTGTTTGGGTCAAAGCCATGGAATTCTGGTTGATGATTTTTTTAAGGTATATTCCCCAATGCACCCACTAATTTTGAGTTTCCAAAATTGGTCATGGTGAATCTGATTATAAGTGGAGAAATTAATTGGTCAGCTACCCATAACTCAAATGGGGAATAAGGGCAATGAATGTGGGAGGGTATACTATGCCCATGACACCCTCAGGCTGTTCATGACTAAACTCGTAGTTAGCCTCACATCATCTTAGCACGGCTCTCACACTTTAGGAAAAGAAGGGGATAGTGGGAAGCAAAAAAAAAAAAAGACATGAAACAAGGAGAAATAAAGCTAGAAAAAAAAGAAGAAAAAAAAAGGGATAAGCAAAAATGGGTTGGACCAAAGACTGAAGTCTGAGGCTGTATTGGAGGCCAAATGGTCTCCATCACAGCATCAGACACCAAAGCTTCTCCATAGCAGCAATGAGCAATTGGCCAGTGTCCGCTAACACATCGACACTCCTCAATTCACAAGAAGTTATTTTACTTCTATAAATGGAAAGCTAATAGATTAATTTGTATAAATTGAATACATAGAATAATTAATTGCTTTATATAAAGAGAAGCTCTATAAAGACAAAGAATAGCTTGGGACACAAGAGATGGAGGCAGTTGCCAAACATTGCTTTTTCTGTCCAAAAAATTTGTAAAATATGACATCACTTCTTGGAGCAACTGTATATAAGTTTTTCTTTCAACTTGGCAAAACCATGAAGGTCATCATATGTAGAGAAAACCATCTAGTTGTAATATGAATATAAACCACATGTTTTGGTGCTTGCTTCATGCTGTTCAAATGTGGAGTTGACTTTTAGCATGATTGAAGCTGACAGGGGGAATGTCAAGCATGTTAAGAATAGTTTGTTTTAATAATAAGCATGTAAGATTACAGGCATTGTTTTCTTTTATATCAGAGAGAAAAAGAAAGATTGCAAATAAGGTAGCAGCTGATTTTAGGAAACACTGTCACAGTGATTACACATGTCATTACTTACCTGTACTTTCCAACTACAGCTTTCTTGCCAGTAATGGGATCTGTGACGTCTCCAAACTTATATACCATCTTGACCAAGGAGTGAGTGATTATCCGTGTCTTTTTCTCTTGTAATTCCCTTAAAGAAAGTTGGTATACTGTTAGTTATGGCATAATGTTGGACACTTGAGATTATTAAAGAAAAGATTTTCTTACATTAAGTTGTCCTAGAAAATTTGCCTGTAAGGTTTAGTTCACAAAATACACTAGGAGGCAGCACCAATGTAGCATGGGAGACGCCAAGTTATAAACAATAGTTCATTACACAAGCAGTGGTGAACATGCATTTACAACTATCTCCACAAGTTCACCAGTATTTGGTATTCATATACTATATGTATATAAATATGCACTGTAACATTTCTGGTGTAAGGTACAAAGGAGTACAAAGGAAGAACAGACAGCAACAGTCCTACTGGACCTAACGAGGCTGTCCGTGTGACTACACTACTACTATAATATCTACTTGATAGATAAAAGTACAGCAAAGTGGAAGGCTCCTCCCCACCCACCCCTCCCTCAAGCCGAAGAAATGATACCATTTAGTGTAGACAAACTATTATGGAATTTGTATAGGAAAGTGAGGAAACAGGAGAAATCTATGGCTATGAGGATCACCACTAAGTCTATAGACACCAGCGGTCGCCAGGAAGAGGTGATAATGGCAAAGAATGTACATCAACTGAAGGTAAAACTGACAAATATGGATACGGAGATAGGACCACACGAGTGTAGCTCAGGCCCTGTATACTATAACTAGGTAAATACAACTAGGTAAATAAATACTCTCTCTCTGCCAAATTAAACTGAATGCTCACCTGATCACGACAACATCACCAGTCTTGCATTTTCCAGCTGGATCATGTACATAATAATTTGTATGCATAGGAAAGTACTGTAAAGAAAAAATATTGTCACTGAAAACTTAACATAAGTGTAAAAATGGACACTAATATAGCTTAAACATTTACTACTATATAACTAAACTGCAATTTTAATGCATAGGAAAATACTGTCAAGAAAAAATAGTAACTAAACTTCACAAAAGTAAAAAAGGACACTAATATAGCATAAACGTCTACCACTATATTATCAAGCTACAATTTGAGTGCAATTAAATTGCAATTTTGAGTCATATTTATACAGCACAATTTCCAGAATGGCCAAAGTAAAAACCACGCACGATCTTTGTTATGTACTTGGTTTTCATGAAAAATTTTTGATGTAACTACTTTGAATATTGAGTCTTTATGAATGGCCTTGATTACATTGTCAATATCAATTGATTTAGGCTTCAAAATTTCTGACCTCTAATGAATTAATGATTAATGGCTGCACCCAGATGCTTCCCTCTGACTCAGAGTAATCATTGAGTGCAACTGTAAATACTTTACATACAACTTAGGTTAAGGTAAGCCAAAAAGTATTTGGGTAAATCTGCATAACTACTGCTCAGATGATATCGATATAAATATGAAGTCGTACATACTATACATAGTGTACTAAACACATCTGTGAAGGTTTCAGGCGGTGCTCACCATTATTTACCTGGCAAAACATCTTTCAAGTTATGTTAGGTTAATTATGTTAAGTTAGGTTATGGTTAGGTTAGGTTATGGTTAGATTAGGTTATGTTAGGTTTGGTTCGGTTAGATTCGGTTATATGTCTTTATATTTTATTACCCAAAAGTTATGCGTTTCACCCTAGATTTTTTTCCGGATTCCCATATTATGGCCTTTAACCAAGCAATGGATATTTTACACTAACGGACAGGGTTCCCTCCGCATTAGTCCGTTAAATCAAGCGTTGACAGTATATATATATATATATATATATATATATATATATATATATATATATATATATATATATATATATATATATATATGGTTCTATAATTCTATTGTAGTTTAAGCCAATGCACCGTTCTGATGAGGACAACCCCTTAACCCCCCCAAAGTCCGGGCACGTTGCTTGATTTTGACTGTTTTCACACTGCCCTCATTCTCAACCTGTATATTGTACTGACATAAAAATTGTTTATTATTTTCCTTCAACTCTTCTTTTCAGTGGTACCATCCCCATGTCTTTACGATGTGTAGTTATAGAGATAGGACGAGTTGAAGGAGACACTGTCTGGGGGTGCGGAGAGGCGATTGTTCGTGCGCGCAGAGCAGCTGTGGCTTTGTATCCGTCACCTTTCGATATATGACCGTACGATAAAATGGTTGGAATCTCTGTTACGTTGAGGAGGGTGTCATGAGTGCTGAGGGCTGGAGTGTGGTGTCAAAGTTAGGGGTGGTGCACTGGGCTGGCTGGTAGGGGCCAGGGTTTGGGACGTGCGTAGATCACGTTCACGTGAATCAGCCATTGCTAGGGTCAAGCAGGAACTGAAAGGTAAGCGGGATGTGGGCATGATAGCACACACTACCTCGCTGCGTAGCGAAATCCGCTTGAGGTAGCCCTATTTAGCTAAAAAGTAGCTATGACGGATATATCCGTCACCCAGACCCTAGTGGTTAAACGTCTTAAATAATGTACATGGGGTTAGGTTAAGTTTGGTTGGATTAGTTAGGTTAGGTTACAAAATTAAATAGTACTGATGGAAAGTGAATCAAATAGCAACATAGTGGGGCTCGGACAGGACTTAGTCTCAGAACATTACGACCCTGGGTAGTTTAACAACAGAGTCACACCATTTTGAGAATAAATCATCTGAGCCCCGCCATCTTATTGCTTGGTTCACTTTCCAACATAATTTTTTTTCTAACCTAATGAATCCTATGCAAACTTAACCTCAAGTACATGAGTTTAGATGTTTAAGGGGTCGTCCTCGTCAGAATAGTACAACCGTGTGGACTGTGTCAGCACGGCAGTTCAGACTGAATATTCCTTTATTTTCAATCTTAATACTGTTTTCTGCCCATTACTTCCTTTACCAACTTACTTCTAATTGTAGTATACATTTGTGTATACCATTTGTTTCGCTTGAATTACCCGCGGCCTTATTATAAATACTTTCTCGGCCTTGTTGTAATAAATTACCACAAGATGTTTCGGTAAATCTGCATAACTACTGCTTGAACGATATCGATATAAATATGAAGTCCTACATACTATACATAGTGTACTCAAGACATCTGTGAATGTTTCAGGCGGTGCTCGTCATTATTTACCTCACAAAGCGTCTTTGAAGTTAGGTTAGGTTCGGTTTTATAAGCTTTATATATCTTTAACATCCAAATTTTAGGTTTTTCACCTTAGATTTTTTCTGAATTGCCATATTTTCTATATCATAAACCGTTGGCGCCAGTAGGCTTTTATGGAGGCACAGATAGACTTGCCTCTTGCCTGTTATTTGACGTTGGTTTTAGATTTTTTATAGTGACGCCTCGAATATTTTACGTTCTCTCTTGAATATGTTGAGAACTAGAGAAGCTAATCGTTGCTAAAGCCTCAGATGCATATAAACATTGTAAGTCTTATCTGAGGACAGTATAGCAGCAATTTGGGTAGTCTTTGGCCACTCGCCAGTAATATCAAATTATGAAAAGTGGCCAGCAAATATTGAGGGATCGAACCCGGGACCCTAGGTTCGCCTGACCTAACACCTATCTTTGCTTATAATGACAAGCACTGCCTGAAACCTTCACAGATGTGTTGAGTATACTATGTATAGTATGTAGGACTTCATATTTATATTGATATTGTCCAAGCAGTAATTATGCAGATATACCGATATTTCAAGCAGAAAAGATATTTTGCACAAGATCTAGAACCACACACAAACCTTTACAGATGTTCAGTACAGTATGTATTATGTGCAGTTCTTAAACATCATACAGATAGGTTAGGTGCTATAGTTATGCAGATTATATATATATATATATATATATATATATATATATATATATATATATATATATATATATATATATATAAATGGGTAAAATGGAGATAAGGTTAGCCTACTAATTTTGAGGCTCTAAGCTAAAATAACCTAACCCTAACCCCAACCTAACCCAACCCTGCGGGGCTGTAACCAGATATCTGACTTCAGGACTATCTGACCTCAGGAGAAGACGCAAATGTCATCTCCATATTATCCAAAAAATCAGTTAGCTATGTATAATTTCGAGAATCTATACACTTTAAGGTAAAATTTTACATTTTCACCATAATAGCGTCTGTTTACGAGATAAAATGGTGTCTGCACCTCGTCCAACTCCCTACTTTTGGTCATAGAGAACATTTGATATCTTCTAAATTAACCTAAGGTAAATCTAACTAATAGCATCTCCTCACGGATCACCAAAATATTTACATAGGTGATGAGGTACGTAATGTACAACACGTTTGTGGTGGTTTTATTTGGGGGACGGCTTTAGTTTGGACACAGAGGCTCTTTAAAAATCTGGTAGGTACCTCAAATTCTAAGTCCACACAGATTAAGCCAATGCACAACTTAATTATTCTGGACTTAGATGTTTAGATATCATTATTTTGGAATTTTTTTTACTATATACCCCCGGGGGAAATTTATATTAACGCCGCCAAGCGTCTTTGAAATTAGGTGCCTCGAAAATCTTTCCATCAGACACCTTTGCCTCTGGGCAGGTGGTACAACTGAGTGTGTTCGTGTGTTCTGTTAGGAGATGCTATTAGTAAGATTTACCATTTTTCCCGAAGACTTTTCGAAATTCTAAATAGGTTAGGTTAGGTATGGTTAGGTTCGGTAAGGTAAGGTAAGGTTAGGTTAGGTTAGGTAAGGTTAAGTTAGGTTAGCTGTCGGGAAAGCAGGGTTTTAGGGTGGGGTAGACCAAGCAAACAATTTGAGGCACCCAAACGAAACTACTTTTCGAAGAAAAGGTCTCACAGAAAAAATTGAATATCTCACAAATTAAGAATTTGCGACGGAAATGTAATAAAGAAAACATTCTAAAAATGCATCAGGTAATGCAAAAATATATCCTTGAATTCTCTAGAGCGTTCTGGTGAAAATGTAAAATAATACCCACTGTAAGGTCACTAAGCAGTGAGATATTGTGCGTGCCATATGTGTTACCAGCCGGGTTACCTACCATATTTAAGTTACTGTCAAATTTGAGGCGCTTTACTCGCACTTTAGCAGCATTCCGTGTGTTGTGAGCAATACATTGACCAATAATAACTGCACTGCGTTGAGCGGATGCTGCCATTGTTAATATTTTCAATAGTGAATCACCACTTAGTATGCTTTGTTAACTCTTAGTTCTGAAGTGTCACGAAGAACTTCTGCTGCCAGTTCACTGAACAATTATTTCTTTTACCACACCGGTCTAACAATTGGTTTCGATCTTGATCTTGATTCCACAGTTGATGAACTTGATTTTGATGTCCTCGGACGAGGCTAATGGGTGCCGTTACAAAGGCTATGATCAAGATCTTGATATTGATGTAACAGGTTTTTTTTTTTTTATAGTGTATGTGAAGGTGACTTGAAGTTTCCCTCAAATCAGACCTTTGTATCGGCAGCTCCTGTGAGGGGAAAAAAAAATGGAGAGCACACAGAAAAAAAAAAAATACATACTCTAATTACACGCCCTAGTTTTTCGATCTCGCATACCACATTTTCTCCAGAAACTCTTTCACCGCGTTCACTCGTCTCCCCACACAGTCCCAGCAACAACACCATACATTCCCTTCCAGTTCTTTCAATCACTTCATTCATTTCACGTCCCATTTCTGTTAGAATCACATGCATCATTTCCATTCTGTCACGGTCATAGTTTTCACATTCCAGTACCACATGCTCTACCGTCTCATCCTCTCCCATGTCACACATCTGGCACACTTTGCTGCGGGACTCTGACCATTTGTAGTTCCTTGTATTCACATCCATACACTGTGCCCTAGCTCGGAAGAGAAGATCACCACCCAGGCTTCCATCATACCACCTTACATACATTGGGGCCTCTTTCTCTCTGTACCATTCCAAAGTCTTCTTTCGTTCCATCTCAGTCTTCCACTTACTCAGTCCCAAACCTTTCACTGTTTTCTCTATCTCACTTTTCCATTTTCTCACATCCCACTCTAACCCTTCTCTACTTCTGTTCATCACCTTCCATTCATACACCCATTCTCTCTCTTCACAAAATCTATGCACCCACTTAACCAGCATGCCACTCCTGTCTACCATATTCAGACATTTCTTCTCTCACTTACTGCTCCTTACATTCCACAAATACACCTTTCGTGCAATTCTTGCATTCTCTATTCGTTCCAGCCTAAATTTATATCTCAAAGTTGCCTTTATATGTCTCTCCCTAAACGTACTCCATCCCACGTCACCTCTCAGAGCTTCTACAGCTGCATACCTTGGTGCATTCAGTGCCATTCTTGCTACTCTATTCTGCCCTACTTCCAACTTGTCTATCTCCTTTTCATTCAATGCAATCACTTCCATACCATACATAACACTCGGAACAGCCACACTCTTCCATATCTCTCGCAACACATCATATTTACTCGCTCTCATTCTTGCTGCACTCCCTAGTCGGCCAACCCACTAATTCACCATACTAATCTTTTCATTCTTTGTCTTCTCACATCCATTTGGGCTCATCCATATCCCTAGGTACTTATAGGTACTCACATACTTGCTGCAGTTCCTTCACTCCAAGTCTCCATGTAGCATCCCTCTCATCTTCTGATCTATTCACTATCTTTATCTTACTTTTTTCACCGCTAAAATTCACTCCAAAATCTCTTCCATAGTCATCTACCACATCTAATAAGCTGTGTAGCTCCTCTGCAGACTCACTCATTACAACTACATCATCTGCATATAACAGCATGCATATCTTGTCTCTCCCAACTCTCACTCCTGCATTCATTCTTCTCAACCTGACTGCTAGTTCTTCTGTGTACATATTAAATAAAATTGGTGACAGAATACATCATTGCCTAACCTCTTTCTCACTCTGTCTCTATATTTCCTAGTCTGTATCTAGCTTTAGTGTCAATTAACATACATACTCCTGACAATTTTGACTATTTTTTCATTTAGCCCAACCATTTCTAAAACTCTGCAAAGCATTTCTCTATTTACCCTGTCGTAAGCTTTCTCTATATCTAGAAATCCTAAATACAGCTTACCTCCATCATTCTTTTTCCTTACAATCATTTCATTCACAACAAATACATTATCTTCAGCTCTTCTGTCCACTCGCAAACCATTCTGCTCTCCACCCAGCACTCCTACTCTCTCAATCCATTTACACAATCTCCCATTCAACACAGCACAGAAGACTGTTTACTGTGTTCACAAGGGCAATTGGCCTATAATTCTTCAACTCATTCTTACTCTTGTATCCTCCCTTATGAATTAGTGTTACTCTACATTCATTCCACTTTCTTGGCACCCTCTCTTCTTCCCGCACTTTGTTAAATAACTTAGTCATCCTATCAATCATAACCTCACCTCCATTCTTATAAAATTTGCCCACGATCCCCAAGAGCAATATCCAGCCTGTTCCAGGCTTCCACCACTCTTTGGGGAAAACTATTCTTAATGTCTCTTCTGCACATATCCTTTTTCATCTTCTTTCCATGTCCTCTTGTCTCTCTTGTGTCCAAATCACTAGATCTTACCTATATGCTTATAGATACTTACAGATCTCCTGGAGGAGGCTATTCAGCCTGTGGCTCCAGCTCGGCACCTTCGTCACCGTCATCACTAACTTGACAGTCGACATTATAGATGTGTAGTGGAAATATGTGCCCTGTAATTGTACTTTTGTTCTTGGATACACCAGAATTTATCTAGTTGCCTTTCAAATACCATCACTGTATCTTATATGATAATTTCCTCATGTTGGGCAGGAGTCATGTTGCTGTGTTGTACGTTCTCTATATAACATCTCCATTCCTCTCATCACTCTACACTGTAATCAGATCTTCTTTCCCTTCTTTGTTCCAATGACTGGAGATGTGTGTGTGTGTGTGTGTATAGATAGGTTTTTTTTTTACATCATACCCTTTGTGGCCAGTAGGGGGTGGGTGACTTATTGATATCCTGCTTCTGCCCGTTAGTGGCTCAGGTTTAGATATTTTATAGTGACGCCTCAAATTTCTCACGTTTTCTCTGATGATGAGTGCGAGAGGCTAATTGCTGCAATGCCACATATGCATATAAACATTGCAAATCCCGTTTAAGGACAGTATGGCA
Organism: Metacarcinus magister; assembly: GCA_029783475.1. Taxonomy (NCBI): domain Eukaryota; kingdom Metazoa; phylum Arthropoda; class Malacostraca; order Decapoda; family Cancridae; genus Metacarcinus; species Metacarcinus magister. Next base: position 4,787 of record JAPQNM010001500.1, on the reverse strand, counting down.
GAAATTTGGGTAATCTTTGGCCACTCGGCAGTAATATCAAAGAAAAGTGGCCCACGGATAGATGGGTAGAATTAAACCATATAGATTAAATTAAACATTTAAAATTTATTATAATTCTGCCCTGAAGCAAACATCCCCATGTTTTGACAGATAAGCTGGTAGGTTGATGACTGGACCCCCTCACACTAAATGTTGGCTGGAGGGCTCTGGATAGTTGTGGCTCTATTCTGCATGTAGGCTGCATTAATTTTCTGGGCTGTGGAAATGAAAGAGATAGACTGTATGAGTAAAATTTCAAATCTAACAATGAAGTAAATATTTTGTAAAATATTGTGCAGGTTCAATCCTGGCTTACAGCAGAGCTATATGGGTCTGAGCTGGCTTGGGTGGATTCCTAAATAACTTTTTTTTAATATTGGGCTTATATTTTAGTACAATATTTTATCAGTAAAATACAGGACTTGGTCATCTGTAATGCTAAATTTACACTGTATTAGGAAAACTAAGCATTCCATGAAAATAATGCAAAGGCTTTACTTTTTTGAGGAGCAAAAAGGTGCCTTAACATTACAATTTACCAATTATTTGTTAATTAGAACAAATTCTCAATCTGAATACTTACTTGAAGTGCAGGTTAGCAATGTAATCTCTAAATCGGAGACCGTCTCCGGCCTGTTGCTCCACTGGCTGGTCATGACCAATGTCATTTTGTTCAACTTCATCCACTACTGGCTCATCTTTCACGGCTGGATCCAAATTTCTCTCCTTGCACAAGTTATGAAGTCCAGCACAGGCCATTATGATCTTGCAGAGTTTCTGTGGGCTGACTCGGGCTTCCCTATGGAGAACGTGAAACCTGCGCTTCCACTGGTCAATACCTCTTTCAACCACACGCCTGGTCCGTTGGTGTGCCCTGCAAGCATGATAGGCACATTAATCAAAGCAAAGACTGCATTATCAAACAAAAATTAACCATTGTGTAACACTCCGGTTTTTTGGTTTTGGTGTGATAAAACTGTCTATTATTTCTCAAATATCATTCGGGTGAGGGTCGAAGGAGTAGTACTTGCAATATTTTGTTATTCCCTAACCATCATGGGATAAGGGGTTAAGTAGGCAATAAGGGGAAAGAGTAAAGGGTTGTTTAATTATTTTTTTTATTAAGTAGGGGAGTTTAATCATCGCCTCAAATCAAAGTCTTATAAAATCCATCTGTGGAGAGGAGAACGTATGAATCAAATATCTATCAGGAAAATCCTACGTATATTCACTAACCTGCGTTCCATAATCCAGATCATTTTTCTTCACTTACGGTGGAATATTTTGAGGAAAGATATTATTCTCACGTAGGGGAAAATATGAAAAGTTCCAATAATGGACCTTCTATTAAACTTGTTTCATAAAGGAAGGATAGTTGAAACCGAAAAATAATATTATAATAATTCTAATTGAAAATAAGAATTAAGGAAATGAATAATGTATCAGGCAAAGTTAGATTATAGTTATAATTATTCAGAACCTATGTTCCTAGAGGCGTCTGGCAATCCAGGAGAGTTTTATTCGAGGGTTGAAACGAAAGCTCTACCCACTCGCCTGCTACTCTCCGACATCTCAGCCTGGTGTTACAAATTTGTCATATGGCAAGTGAATCTAGGTCAATGCCAAGTCAAAGTATCAAGGGAGTCTAGCTTGTTAGGGAAATTAGGTAGGATGTATAACATGTGATGTCAGAACGAGTGAAGTGGTGCCATGTGGTTATGTTGTAAAGGGTCCAGTGAATAGTTCCTCGCGTTCCTATCGTTATTTTCGTTTCTCGGATTCGAAGGAATATTCCATCTGAGACATAAGATAAGGAAGTCGATTTGAAGTGGTCAAGTGTCCACCCATCTGAAGTGTTCACCCATCTGAAGTGTCCATATCGTGTGTTTCTTTCTGTGTTTTTGTTTTGCACAAGTTATCCTGTATGTCACCTTGTCTTCGTTCTTAGACTCGAAGGAATATTCACTCTAAGACGTTAGATAAAGGATCAGGGGTAACTTGGGCCGTTTAGTTAACTAAGCAGTGGGTATATTGTTATACCAGTTAGCCCTTAATTAATCTCAAATGACCAAGTGATATACAAGTGATATATAAGTGATAGGTAAGTGTCCAAAAAGTACTACATACTTCAGCACTCAATAAATACTATTGTTTTGATACTTCCACTACAAATATTATTATCCTGAACACCCTACCCCCTAAACGACGCAAGGAAAGTGATACCGAACCCTATTTTTTTCCCTTTGTTTTTGTGTTAATGCTGGTAGGTATTACACTATTACAAGCACCTTGTGTGGTTGTTTTGGTGGTAATATTTACAAGTATGACAATATGGCACAATATCTACCCAGGAGCATGATGAGTACTGTGTATATAACATGTGGTCCCCTTTAGTTTAGAAAAAACCCTGCATTAGTATAAGGTCTAGACTGAAGTGGAGGTTGAACGGTATTAACTAAGTATATAGGTTTAATGTGTGGTTCCATTTAGTTTAGTAAAGCCCTTCATTTATGGTGGCCAAGATAGAAGCATGGCAAGTAGTTCTACTGCTAAGTCCTCAAGGTTGTTGAGGTAAGAGGGATGTTTTGTATAAGCGCGTTGACTGTAAGTGCAAATCAACCGGTAAAACATTATAAACATCTTAGTACATAGTACATGCATGTTATGACCACTGATAGTTATTAAGTTTAAAGCCAAGAAATCAATCCGTTAGGTGTTACCTAAGGGTGCGCTGTAATAACTGCTTTTTAATTTTCTTTTCTATGCATTATCATTACTAATGCATCATAAAACTATAATATCCATTCAGATTGGGGTTAAGGGGAAGAAGCTTTTCTCCATTTCATCAGGCAATTTTAGGTTAAGGTATTTTGGGTTAGATGAGTCAGTATTTGGATTGGATCACTAAAATCCAAAATCAACCTAATCTTCAATTAACCTACAGACAACCCCCCCCCAAAAAAAATAAAAAGATGAGATGGAGGCGAGCTTAACCCCTTTCGTCTCCCTCCGAGTGGTTATTGTAGTTTTATGATGCATTAGTAATGATAATGTAAAGAGAATAGACTGAAAAAACAAATAACTATGGCACACCCTTACAGGTAAGGTTTAGCCATCAAGGCTAACCAAACCAAAAATAGGGGTAAAGATTTGTTTCCTTAACCACTCGATATCTCTTTACCTTTATAATGCACTGCAAATTCAACCTCAGAAACTTTTTCAGATCACATCAAACAGTTACGCAGCTGAATTACAGAAAAAAATTAAAATTTTTTCCCTTCTCTTCGAAAAGTAAAGTTTAGTTTGGTTTGAACAAGGGTCTGTGGTAAAAATGCAGAATAAGACCTTCTGCCTTTTCTTTTTTCTCTCCTTCCCTACATACTATACACAGTGTATTCAACACATCTGTGAAGGTTTCAGGCGACGCTCACCATTATTTACCTTGCAAAACGTCTTTCAAGTTATGTTAGGTTATGTTATGCTATGTTAGGTTGGTTAGGTTATGTTAAGTTATGGTTAGGTTAAGGTTGTTGGGTTAGGTTACGGTTATGTTATGGTTAGATTAAATTAGGTTATGTTCAGTTTAGCTAGGTTTGGTTATAAAAGATTTTTACATTTTATTTCCCAAATCCAGAAAAAAGATCTAAGGTCGAGAACCCTAACTTTTGGGTAATAAAATGTAAAAAATTTATATAACCAAACCTAACCATAACATAACCGTAACCTAACAACCCTAACCTAACCATAACTTAACATAACCTAACCGCTCACCATTATTTACCTCGCAAAACGTCTTTCAATTTATGTTAGGTTATGTTATGTTATGTTAGGTTGGTTAGGTTATGTTAAGTTATGGTTAGGTTATGGTTGTTAGGTTAGGTTACGGTTATGTTATGGTTAGGTTAAATTAGGTTATGTTCGGTTATATAAGATTTTTACATTTTATTACCCAAATCCAGAAAAAAGATCTAAGGTCGAGAACCCTAACTTTTGGATAATAAAATGTAAAAATTTTATATAACCGAACCTAACCATGACATAACAGTAACATAACAACATTAACCTAACCATAACTTAACATAACCTAACCAACATAACATAACATAACCTAACATAACTTCAAAGACGTTTTGCGGGTTAAATAATGGTGACCCCCGCCTGAAACCTTCACAGATGTGTTGAGTACACTATGTATAGTATGTAGGGAAGGAGAGAAAAAAGAAAGGGCAGAAGGTCTTATTCTACATTTTTACCGGTTCTATTATTTGTTAATTTAGGTTATGTTATGTTAATTTAGACTCTATCAAATCTTTTCTATGACTAAAAGTAGGAGGTTGTGCGAGGTGCAGACGCCATTTTCTTTCGTAGTCACACGCCATTCTGGTGAAGATTTTAAAATTTACCAAAAAAACCCCAGCTTTGTTAGCATAACCTTCCCAGAGCTGCAGTTAAATAGTCTTACCAAAACCAACCAAATCTAACTAAATGTAACGAAACCTAACGTTACATCCTGTTTTTTTTCTGTAATTCAGCGGCATAACTGTTTGAGGGGTAAATCTACATAACTACTGCATGGATGATATCTATATAAATATGAAGTCCAACATACTATATATAGTGTACTCAACACATCTGTGAAGGTTTCAGGTGGTGCTCGTCATTACTTACCTCACAAAGCGTCTTTGAAGTCATGTTAGGTTAAGTTAGGTCAGCGATATCATCCGAGCAGTAGTTATGCAGATTTACGG
>JAPQNM010001498.1:155000-179811 GCA_029783475.1 Metacarcinus magister | reverse complement strand
TCTCTGTTAAAGGGAACGAGAAGGCAGATGAGCTAGCTAAGACTGGCGCCTCACGTCAAGTCACTACCTGCCCCGTCCCTCACAGAGACCTGTTTCCCACAATTCGAGCTGCTATTGTTCTAGTTTGGCAAGAGAGATGGAATGCCAATAGAGCTACCTCCAAGATGGGTGCAATTACCGCAAGGGCTGTGAGCCCCTGGTCTTATGCGCACGTCCGAGGCCGCTGCCGTGAGACAGCATTGGCCCGTCTACGGACGGGCCATACCCGCCTCACCCATGGTTTCCTCATGTCCCGGGGAGTTGAGCCCTATTGTGATGATTGCTTAGTTCCCCTGACTGTGCGGCACTTGCTGGTCGAGTGCCCCAGTCTGAGGGAACTGCGAGAGCAGTACCTCGCCCAGTGTCGGAGCAGAGATGGGAGTTTCTCTCTCTCTCTGGTGCTGGGGGAGGAGGCACTCTCCCCGGTACATGAAGTGTTAAAATTCCTACAGGAAAGTGGCTTTCTCCACCTCCTGTAGATATATTTTTCTTTTTATGTAGTATTTATGTAGCTTTTTCATTTTTAGTGTTTTTAGTACGGTCCCAAATGACCTCGATGTTGCGGCACCATGATCTATTGTCACCAATCAATCAAACCTCTCCTACGCTTCCTCTCGTCTCGATGTGGCCGAGCGACACATCCAGTTGGCTCTTTGCCGGGTCACCCGTTGGGCCGATAGTCATGGTTTTATTTTTTCCCCCACAAAGCCAGTTGCTATGCTTTTCTCTCGAAGCAGAGGTGATTTTAGGGATCCAGACCTATACATCTATGGCAGGAGACTGCCAGTCGTTTAAACGACTCGATTCTTGGGCTTAATACATGACAGACGCCTTACCTGGTTGCCACACCTGCGGAACCTGAAAGCTGTTTACCAGCGGCGGATGTCCCTGCTCCGTTTTCTTTCCCATGTGTCTTGGGGAGCTGACCGCACCATTCTCCTCCGTTTATATCACTGTTTCGTTCTGTCCAAGTTAGATTACGGTTCCCAAGTCTACGCCTCAGCCACATCCCCTCGCCTTCGTACTCTCGACTCTGTACATCACGGTGGAATCAGACTGGCGACGGGCGCCTTTCGGTCTTGTCCCAATCCCCAGTCTACTCGTAGATGCAGGAGTGTTACCCCTCGACCTTCACCGTCAGACTCAGATGGCACGTTTGTGGTTCAGATGCCAAAGTCTCTATGGTGATCCCACTTACAGTGCTGTGACGGACACTTCACGGGACGCCACTTACACCCAGCACCCGCACTTCCCAAAGCCTTTTGGCTTTCGGGCTCGTGGCGTGATTGAAGAGTTGTCCCTTCCTCGCCCTGCCATAGCTGTCCCACGATTATTGCCTGTCCCGCCGTGGAGGCGGCTGGCAGTATCGTATTGCCGTTACATGCCGGCTAACAAGAGTGCTATGTCGGAGCATGCTGCGAGGACTTTGTTCACCGATCATGCCTCCGTACATGAGGGTTGCACGCCCATTTTTACTGACGGCTCCAAATCCGATGCAGGCGTCGGATTTGGAGCGGTCTTCCCTGATTTTACCCGGTGCGGCAGTCTACCCCCCTGTACATCAATTTTTACCGCAGAGCTGTGGGCCATTTTAGTAGCGATAAAATCTCTTTTTACCTTGAATGTTGGAGGTTTTGTTATTTTTTCCGACTCCAGAGCAGCTTTGTCAGCCCTTGAGGATTTTAATAACGTACATCCAATAGTCTCAGAAATTTTCAACTGGCTCGTACTAGCAGCCCGTCGTGGGCACAGAATTACTTTTTGTTGGGTACCAGCCCATGTCTCTGTTAAAGGGAACGAGAAGGCAGATGAGCTAGCTAAGACTGGCGCCTCACGTCAAGTCACTACCTGCCCCGTCCCTCACAGAGACCTGTTTCCCACAATTCGAGCTGCTATTGTTCTAGTTTGGCAAGAGAGATGGAATGCCAATAGAGCTACCTCCAAGATGGGTGCAATTACCGCAAGGGCTGTGAGCCCCTGGTCTTATGCGCACGTCCGAGGCCGCTGCCGTGAGACAGCATTGGCCCGTCTACGGACGGGCCATACCCGCCTCACCCATGGTTTCCTCATGTCCCGGGGAGTTGAGCCCTATTGTGATGATTGCTTAGTTCCCCTGACTGTGCGGCACTTGCTGGTCGAGTGCCCCAGTCTGAGGGAACTGCGAGAGCAGTACCTCGCCCAGTGTCGGAGCAGAGATGGGAGTTTCTCTCTCTCTCTGGTGCTGGGGGAGGAGGCACTCTCCCCGGGACATGAAGTATTAAAATTCCTACAGGAAAGTGGCTTTCTCCACCTCCTGTAGATTTATTTTTCTTTTTAAGTAGTATTTATGTAGCTTTTTAATTTTTAGTTTTTTAAGTACGGTGCCAAATGACCTCGATGTTGCGGCACCATGATCTATTGTCACCAATCAATCAATCACTCTCTCACTTTCTCTCTCTCTCTCTCTCTCTCTCTCTCTCTCTCTCTCCTCTCTCTCTCTCTCTCTCTCTCTCTCTCTCTCTCTTCTCTCTCTCTCTCTCTCTCTCTCTCTCTCTCTCTCTCTCTCTCTCTCTCTCTCTCTCTCCTCTCTCTCTCTCTCTCTCTCTCTCTCTCTCTCTCTCTCTCTCTCTCTCTCTCTCTCTCTCTCTCTCTCTCTCTCTCTCTCTCTCTCTCTCTCTCTCTCTCTCTCTCTCTCTCTCTCTCTCCTCTCTCTCTCTCTCTCTCTCTCTCTCTCTCTCTCTCTCTCTCCTCTCTCTCTCTCTCTCTCTCTCTCTCTCTCTCTCTCTCTCTCTCTCTCTCTCTCTCTCTCTCTCTCTCTCTCTCTCTCTCTCTCTCTCTCTCTCTCTCTCTCTCTCTCTCTCTCTCTCTCTCTCTCTCTCTCTCCTCTCTCTCTCTCTCTCTCTCTCTCTCTCTCTCTCTCTCTCTCTCTCTCTCTCTCTCTCTCTCTCTCTCTCTCTCTCCTCTCTCTCTCTCTCTCTCTCTCTCTCCTCTCTCTCTCTCTCTCTCTCTCTCTCTCTCTCTCTCTCTCTCTCTCTCTCTCTCTCTCTCTCTCTCTCTCTCTCTCTCAAGTGCAGAGGGGTACCTTGAGTGAACCCACACCGGTGTGGGTTCACTCGAGGTACCCCTCTGCACTCAAAGTCCCCCTCCCTCTGCGCGTGCGCGGGAGGCGATTTTGCTGCCAGCCGCACGACTCATTCTTCTGAGCGGGAGTAAAATAATGTAAACAACACAGTCGCACTGCTGCTCCGGTGCTCTGGAAGAGTATTAGTAATCACAAAACATGTAAGAATAATAATATTGGACACGAAATCAATGTATCTAAGTAGTCAAACCATCCCAAGAAACCATGAGCCGAATATATCATCTACTGAATTCATCATCAGAGCAGCAGTGCGACTGTGTTGTTTTCAAATTTTAATATTGGACACGAAAATAATGTATCTGAGTAGTCAAACCATCCCAGGTAACCATGAGCCGAATATATCATCTACCGAATTCATCATCAGAGTAGCAGTGCGACTGTATTGTTTACAAATTTTTAGTCCCACTCAGAAGAGTGAGTCGTGCGTCTGGCAGCAAAATCGCCTCCCGCGCACGCGCAGAGAGAGGGGGTAAAATTTCACTTTCACACCCGCCCAATTCCCCTTACATTCCCACATGTCCTCATGTTTATTGGGGGAAGATGGAGAATGGGGATATCTTATTAGTAGCTATTTATTTGCGACGGTAATGAGTGTCAGAATCGTTTATGTATATCAATGTATCAATGTTAGGTTTCCCTTACTCCTAAAGAAACTTTGGGTATATCTTCTTAACAATATAACCCCTCCACGTACATGTAAGTTGTTTTCTTGGGAGTGTATATCAAAATTCAAAGAACATAACAAAACAGTTTAGAGGCTGCCGTTATATCTCCCTTATTTCTGGTATTCATCACCACTATTATACAATTTTGTTCCTACAGCAGCATTTCTACAACGTTTCTCTGCCACTTACTATATTCCTCGTAAATATACACTGTTTTATTGGGGGTATATTCGCTGGTGCGAAACGGAAAACCGCGTATGAGTGTCGTCTGCTAGTGTCTTAGGACAGAGTCTTAGACAGAGTCTAGCTGCTATTCGCTCTCACACCCGCACTTAGCTTAGGGCGCGACTTAAGACTTATTCCTAATAGTTAAGACCGATTTCCACCATTTTGTGTACTTAGGATCATCTGAGACAAAGTCTTTGCTTTATAAGTATGGGCCCAGGTGTTTATCGTGTGTGTTTGGTGACCTGTAGTTAGCTGTTAGATATCGTTTAAGTGTAGCTGACCGTGTATGTATTTGAGACATTCTAGTTTATATATGTCAAGTATTTTTAATATATTAAAGTTTTTAAATACAGGTGAGGTGGGTTCATATCTGCTTGTTTGACCAATAATACCCACAAGTCTTTTCTGTAGCAATACTAATGACTTTTGTGTTGTTTTATTAGCCATGCCCCAGACAACATTGCAGTAGTTGATGTATGGATAGAATAGTGTATAATACAGTGTTAAAAGAGTATCAGAGTTTAACAAATGTTTAATTTTTGTGTAGAATGCCTAATGTTTTAGCAAGTTTATTATTTATGTGACTTATGTGAACTGACCACGTTAATCTATCGTCAAGTCCCGCTTCAACCTTGGTTGGGTGAGGACGTTCCTGTCTTCTCTCTGTTCTACCTGTGTTGGCAGTCTTGGACTGTCTCACCGGCTAACAGTTGTTAAGGTGGTCACGGGTTGCTGCGAGTGCGCTCTGACGGGCTTGTTTGCCTTCCCGTCGAGGCCTTGCCTGGCTTGATGGAGTGCTCAGGATTGGATACTGCTTCTTGCTTGGAGGCCGATTTGGCCTTGTCTGACGACGACCGATCTCCTGTGGTAGACCACTGGCCTGATCTGTCCGTGTCCAACCCCCTGTCAGTGTTCGCCTTCTCCTCAGTATGAGTTACGGTCGTCCACCTCATCCACTTCTAACAAGCGGCCCGTGGAGGACTCTGCTGACTCCCTTTATGTGGATTGTTTGCCTCCAGTTGCCAAAACTGCCCAAGTGTGCTTCGGCTCTATGCGACGTGGTTGTCGCTCAGCCTTCTCTGCCTCGCCCTAGTGCTTCTAACCCTGCCCCCTCCCGGCCCTTGTTCCACCTCCCTGCCTTTGCTCCGAGAGAAGATTACATCAAGCTCTCCTTCAGTGGGAACCCGTCTACGGACACGAAGCTGCGGTGGTTGCATGCAGTTACCAAGACCTTCCAACTGCAGCGTGACCTGGCCGAAGTCAAGATGGCTTCTGTCACTTCTCGGTTTGTGTATATATCCCGACAACGTATGGACATCATCGACAGAGTTAAGTCTGGTGAATTTCTGTCTCTGTCACTCATTCTCCAAGATTCACCCGAGAGGCCTCGTAAGTACCCCAGCTACATCCTCACCCGTTTTCCTGTTGATGTTGACCCCAGTCTTGCTCAGACACACCCTGGTGTGTACTCTGCCCGTCGTTTCATCCAGGATGGTTCCCCCATTAACCGCATTGTTGTTGTCTGGTGTCTTCCCGACCCACCTCCATCTGTTATTTCCTTTGACTTCCTCCCCTGCCTTCCACCATGTGAAGTACGGAAGCTACACAATGACCAGCCTTGGTGCTACAGGTGCTGGGGCGTTGGCCACATCTCCACGTACTGTTCTGCCCCGCCGAAGTGTGCCTGGTGTGCGGCCGGCCATGACTCCAGGACGTGCCCCTTCAAGAGTGAGCTACTGCCTCCAGCAGCCACTTCTTCCACCTCCGAGCCCCCACCTCCTGGGGACACGTCTCGATGGAAGTGTCCACGCTGTTTACAGTCGGGGGTTAACATTTGGCATGGTTGCGCTCGACGCCAGTCCCCGACTCCTGCCTCTGCTACCGCGCCACCTCCACCGCCGCCACCACTCGCCACCCAGTCTGCTCCTCTCATCACTCCTGCCACGCCTCCAGATATGGATCTCCGTAAGTCTGTCGATTCCCTCATGGCACGATGTAAGGCTCTCGAGAACCGCTTTACCAACCTTGAAGCCAGAATTGATGGGCTGGTTGCTTCTCATGCCGCCTCTGACACCAAATTCGCCACCATGATTGAGGCTCAGAAGGCAGTCGTCTCTGCTGTTACCATCCTCACCGAAAGGATGGATACTATTGCTTCAAGTCTTGAAAAACTCTGTCAGTCATTGCCTTCTTCAGATCCGTCTCCTTCTACGGGTCATTCGTCTGCCTCCACTTCCCGGTCTCTTACTTCAAAACATAAGGTTCACTCTTAATCACCAGTTAGATGTCATCTCCTGGAACGTCTGTGGTATCACCAGTCACGCCAAGCTTGCTCAACTCAAGGCTTATGTTTTTTGTCATCACCCAAGTGTTATTTTTCTTCAGGAAGCATTTCCAGGCCGGCCACTCCCCGCTGGGCAAGCTCCTTCCCTCGCAGGTTATGTTCCATACGTCCATCTGGTAAGGAATGGTCTTTTGACTTATATACATAGCTCATTGCCACATCGCCTTCTCCGCACCTCCTCTGATCCTGACACAACCTTTCAGCTCTTTGAGATCTCACTAGTGGATGGTGTACTACAGCTATGCAATGTTTATTCTGCTCCTGCTAAACTCAATCCTGAGGCTCTCCCTCCTCCTACAGTGCGTGGCATGGTGTATATGGGAGACTTTAATGCTCGGCATCCTGATTTGTGTGATCTTTCTGGCTCTCATAATCGTAATGGTGTTCGTCTTCTTTCCTATCTCCACAGGCATTGTCTAACGCGCTGGGACACTGGAGGCGCCACTCACTCCCGCGGAGGTACTTTGGATCACGTCCTGACATCTGGCTTGATAGCGTCTCGGGTGCTTTGCTCCTCTGTGCCAGCTTTATTCTCGGATCACGTCGCACTTCGTTTTCATTATTCTCTGCCTGCTAACCCTACCATTCCTGTTACTCGTTCACGTATTGTTGTGCCTCCTAAGTATTGCCCTAATTACATCTCTTACATGGTTCGGGTGTTACCTACTTTTGACCTTTCATCACCTGACAAGCTATACTGCGATCTTGTCTCTGCCACTCATGATTTTCACAGGCTATATGTCTCCCGGCCACACCTACAACATCGCCGTGCTGCCCACCCTTGGACACTTGACGCACGTATTCAAGAGGCTAGGGAGGAGGCTGAACGTGATGGTTCATTGTTTCAAGCCAACCCGACTCCTGCTCTGCTTTATCGTTACCAGACATCCAGGGATGCTTTAGTCGCATTGCAGGAGTGTGCACTCACTACGTCTTGGCAGCGCTTCACAGACAGCATTAACCAGCAGACAAGTGTAACTACCATGTGGCATCTCATCCGTAGGGTTGTTAGGAAAACGCCCGCCACTGCCCGACATCACACTCCCGATGCCTACGCCCAACAACTTGTTAATGCTTGGTCGGAACAATCTACCCCGGCTAGTCTTCCCATCCACATACAAGATGCACTTTTTTCCCGTGCTCCTGTTCGGCGACTTCATCTGGTATCAGCTCTGTTACAAGATGATGACGATGAAACAGTGCAGATAACTGAGGAGGAACTGCGCCGTGCTATTTCTCGAGGTAAAGCTACGTCCCCTGGCGATGACGGTATTACCTACGCAGTGTTACGCCTGCTACAACGCGTTCCCGGGAACCCCCTGCTTTGCCTGTACAACCTTTGCCTCCAAAACGGTTGTGTACCACGAGCGTGGACCTACAGCACCATTATACCCATCCCCAAGCCCGGCACGGCCAAGTTCAGGCCTATTTCCCTTACTTCCTGTTTTTGTAAGGTGATGGAAAGAATTTTATTAAACCGTCTTATGTACCGTCTGCAAGACCGCCTTTCTCCCCGTATATTTGGATTCCTTCCCCAGCGCAGCACACACCATTGCCTCGTCGATTTGTACTCCCGCCTCTCCCGGGACAGTGTTGTGGCCTTCATCGACCTTCAAAGTGCCTTCGACGTTGCTAATAGGGACATCATTTTGGATCAACTCGTTGACTTTGGGGTAAAAGGTAATCTCTTACGGTGGATTCAGGGCTATCTTAGTAACAGGACCTCCCGTGTGTTTTTCAGTGGTGTGTACAGTCATTCACGCAGTTTTCATCTCGGTACGCCTCAAGGAGGCGTTCTCAGCCCATTTTTGTTTAACATTTTGATGCATAAACTGATTACTTCTTTACCTGACATTCCTGGAATTACTATTACTTGCTATGCTGATGATATTTGTGTTTATTCTACTTCACCAAGGGATACCCAGCAGTTTCTTACCACCTTCTCTGTGGCTTCCTCTCACTGTGGTATTATTGTTTCCCCAGATAAGAGCAGAATATTCTCTTGCCGCCCTCCTCAAGGCTTGCCGGACTTCACCATTGGAGGGACTGTCATTCCCTTGTGCTCTCAATACCGTTACCTGGGCGCACCTGTCAAAATTTCAGCAGCTCTACCCACCGGGCGTCAAGCTCATCCCTTCGTCCGTGACTTGTTGGATCGCCTCCAACACCGACTCACTCCACTTCAGTGGCTCACTAACAATTGTTCAGGCATCTCCATTCCTGTGGCCAGGACCATCTATATTGCTTTTATTCTCTCTGTTGTGGATTACCTTTCTCCTGCCTTGATTCAACTTCTTAGGAATGCTCTTGAACCCTTAGAAAAATTTCAAAATAGAGCAATGAGAATAATTCTTGGCTGTCCTATGTCTACCAGGATAGTAAACATGCAGCGTGAGTTGTGTCTACCACTTTGGTTGAAAGAATTAATTCAAATGTCACTTGTCTTACTGTTAAGTGCCTCCATTTCCCACATCTTTCACCTCACTACTCTCAGCTAATCAGGAATTGCCTTAGACCGAACTGTCCCGTCCCTCCCTTACTGCCATCGGGACGTGCTCTTATCAAGTCTGTTTCCTCTATGCTCCAAAGCCTTAATCTGGATATTCATGAAGCCGACATACCACCAGGCCCTCCACCCTGGATGCTGCCTATACCTGAGGTGAGTTACACTCCCACTTCCAAATCGGACCTGCCTTCCCTACAGCTACAGTTGGCTCTGGAACACTTAGCAAGAGTGATGTTCCCCATAGCAGCTCCACACCGCCTCTACACTGACGGGTCACTGCAAGCGGATGGCGCGGCTGGTGGCGCTGTTTTCTCGCCTGACCTGGAGCCGCCTCCAGGGGGTTGGGTTGGCCGTCGTCTCCGTGACCACTCCAGCTCCACATTATGTGAACTGTATGCCATTCTTGATGCTGTTAGTCTTCTTTGTCAATGGGGAGTAAATGCTGTCATCGTTTGTGACTCTAAGCCTGCCCTCCAGTCCCTTTCCAGTGTTCAACCCACACACCCTACAGTTGTTCATCAAATTCTATCTTTTTTGTCTTTAATGTGTCGCCGTAACTTAATTATTAAATTTGTTTGGGTTCCTTCTCATGTGGGTTTAAATTACAATGATACAGTTGACAGACTCGCGAAGGAAGCTTGCCATCTACCTCCTCGTGGTGCTGGACGCCACCTCTCCCTGACATGCTACCTCTCCAGAGTCCGCGCCGCTGCTCTTCTCCCTGTACGGCGCCGCAGGGATGCAGAGAGGCCCTACAGCATTACCATTCTCCACTACGAGTCTGTTTGCCTCCACAAGTACTCGTACCGTCGGTAGGGCCTCATGGTTCGGAGGCACAACGTTGTTTCTGCCCGTCTGCGGCTGGGCTACCGGCCACCGTGGGAGATTGCCGGGGTGGAAGGCGAGCCTTCCTTCACGGAGTGTCGGCTGTGCGCCGCGCCTCGAGCCAACACTCTACGACACTACTGCCTGATCTGCCCCACTGTCAGTCACCTGCTGCCCCAAGGCCAACCACTGGATGTGGTTTGTAAACATCTACTACAACACGATGTTTTGGAGGAACTATTGTTACGCCACCCTCGTTTTGGTGGGTTTAGATAGCCTAACGAGCCCTGCGTGGCATATGCCTTTTTTGTATGGTCCTGTGTTTGTCTTTTTTTTTATATGTTTCTTTTGTGTGTGTGTGTGTGTGTGTGTGTGTGTGTGTGTGTGTGTGTGTGTGTGTGTGTGTGTGTGTGTGTGTGTGGTAGATCCTATAATTATGTCCTGCTACAATGTAAACCTATTGTCTGGCGCACTAGCGCAATAAATTTATCAAATCAAATCAGCCTTCAAAGGTGTAAAAACAAATAATAAAAAACAAATTTCCAACTACCGTTCGAGAGAGAGAGAGAGAGAGAGAGAGAGAGAGAGAGAGAGAGAGAGAGAGAGAGAGAGAGAGAGAGAGAGAGAGAGAGAGAGAGAGAGAGAGAGAGAGAGAGAGAGAGAGAGAGAGAGAGAGAGAGAGAGAGAGAGAGAGAGAGAGAAAAAAAGAGTAGAATATTCTCCTATCCCTTCTCTCTCCCTCTTTAAAACTGGAATGAAAGGAGGAGGAAAGGAGAGAGAAGGAGAGGGAAGGAGAGAGAGAAGGGAAGGAGAGAGAGAGAAGGGAAGGAGAGAGAGAAGGAAAGGAAGGGAAAGGAAGGAAGGAAGGAAGGAAGGAAGGAAGAGAGGAAGGAAGGAAGGAAGGATAGAAGGAAAAAAGGAAGAGTAGATGGGAGGGGAGGAAGGAGGAATGAATATATAATAAAAATCAAAACAGGAAATAAATAAATAAAGGAAAAGAAGAAAGAATAAAGGAAGTAAGGGAAGTAAAGAAGAAGAAAGGAAAGGAAAAATGAGAAAGGAAAAGAGAGGAAGGAAAAGGATGATGAAGAGATGTAGGATATGTATGAAGGAATAGAAATGAGACCTACATTCTCTCTCTCTCTCTCTCTCTCTCTCTCTCTCTCTCTCTCTCTCTCTCTCTCTCTCTCTCTCTCTCTCTCTCTCTCTCTCTCTCTCTCTCTCTCTCTCTCTCTCTCTCTCTCTCTCTCTCTCTCTCTCTCTCTCTCTCTATCTATCTATCTATTTATCTATCTCTCTCTCTCGGCACACATCGTTATCTTGCGAGGAAAAGAGATTCTGTACATGGCTGTTACTTCCTCCTCCTCCTTCTTCATGCATTCTCCATCACTTCCCTTACTTAATCCCTTCATTTCTCTCTCTCTCGCTTTTTTTTCTTCTCTCTCTCTTCCTCTTTCTTAGTCTTAGTGATGAAGTGAATACAAACAGAAGAAGAAGAAGAAGAAGAAGAAGAAGAAGAAGAAGAAGAAGAAGAAAAAAAAAGACAACAGAAAAATGTATCATACCTAAAAATATTGAAAAAAAATAATAATAATAATAATCCACGCAAAAAATAAATAATGACAATTAAATAACCACAACAACAATTTTACACTTAAATAAATCATTTCCTCTCCTCTCTCCCGTTCCTCCCAGCTGGTGCAAGAGGGGTAGAGAAGGATGAGAGGGAGGGAGGGAGGGGGATGAGAGGGATGATAGGGAGGGGAGAGAGAGATGAGAGGGAGGTGAGAGGGATGAGAGGGAGAGGGAGGCAGGTAAATGGGCCACAGGTGTGTTAATTAATTGCTTTCACACCTTTGTATATCATGAGTGAGAGAGAGAGAGAGAGAGAGAGAGAGAGAGAGAGAGAGAGAGAGAGAGAGAGAGAGAGAGAGAGAGAGAGGTCTGAGTTTCCCTCCTCTCAATATCGTTTAAGGGAAAGAGAAGTGGAGGAAAAAGGAGGGAAGAAAACTTTTGACGGAGTAAAATTCATATAAGAAAATTTGACAATTACCTCTCAAACTGTACAATATTATTAATATATATCAATTTCATTGGTTATCACGAGTATGTTAAGATGATGAATAGCTTACTACCGATATTTTGATTAATTATAGCCTATAACCGGCATTTAAAGAATATATATTAATAGTAGCTAATTAACGGTATTCGACGATATTATATCAATAATACTTTGGTCAGCTTCTCAAGCTCGAAGCATGTCTCGCACGGTTTTTGCCATTAGGAGTCATGAGGAGCATGGGGATACGTGATCCCTTCATCCTCAAAAGTGGCAACAACGGTGCAGGACCAGACAAACACAACTAGCAAAACAGAGACAGCTAATCACCGAAGTGGTTACCCGACATGCAACCGAACGAGCAAACCAACTTTCTACCCAGACTCGACGACATACACCTAATAATTAGAGCTTAAACCCGACAAACGACACAGCTAATTGTAACTAGGCCAGTTCCGCGGACCTTTCTGTTTGAGAGCCATTAGCGGCCAAGAAGCCTCCCAAACAAACGCCAGGCAATCCACAACCGGTCGGAAAGAACAAATTTAACCGGCATGTCTCTGTGAGCAATACCAGCAAAACTCTGTTCAGCACCAGCAGGAAAATGTGCTACGAAAGAGCACTGCAGTAACGAGGAGAGAGCCAGAGAAAAACCAATTTTACCTGTGTATAGGCTGGGAGCAGCGTAGTCACGTCTGCTCACGGCCGCAGCTGCCAGCAGACTGAAATTATTGCACACTCACTAGCTTAGGCCATGATAGAATACCCAAAATATGGAAAAGTATCTTTTATTCTATATGTATTAAGCTGATACGAGTATTATTATGTTTAACATAATAGTTGTTCTAAAATTACATGGTTTACATTACAATTTGAAAAAAAATGAAGTAAAATATAAGGATTTTATTCCTTGAATTATTATCAATTTAAAAAAAAAATCATCACATCTGCATGTTCTTGTTGTACTATGAACGCCCTACAGTGCTGAATTTATTCTACAAATAAAATAGGATAATCCTAGATACTTGCAACACGTTTACATGCTTTATATGAGCAGAAAATTTATGATTTCCCTAAATTAGCCTATTATAAAGCGAAGTTTGCAATAAGCAGATGTAATATCTCCGAAATTGGACTCGTTAAGTATCAACTACAAGATCAATATTATTGTGCAATATTTCGTTTTCTACAATTTCATTGAAAGTATACCGATAATATTAAAGACTTCAACAAGAGTTTGATATTTTATTGCAGAATACGAATATATTGAGTAGTGTGAGGGTAACAATGCACAATCTCCTGTCAGTGTGTTTCCTGCCTTAATATTGTCGACATTGTTTGCGAGAAAGATGATCGACCATTCCTACTGAAAATCATACAATTGTATTAAGATTTACCTTTACTGTGGCAGGTTAAAAGCAATGAATACGTGACAGACAAGAGAAAGACTGCTTATGAAGTTTTGTTGAAAAATAAAAAAATAAAAAAATACCCAAAAGGTACAAGAGATGAGGTAAGAAAAAAATAAAATTACTCAGAACAAACTTTAGAAAGAAAGTATCGAAAATAAAAAAAAGTTCACAGAAATATGGGGCTGATTCAGATGACGTTTATCAACCAACGTTATGATATGTTCATGAAATGTAGTTTCAAGTAGATCAAGAAACGTTTTCACAGTCTCAAGCACAAAAAGCATAGAGAAGGATGAGGAATGAAATGAAACATGATGAATGAAACATCATCGGTAAGTAAAATATGTATTGAACTACTATTGCTAATAATATCAACAAACATATGATACCACATTAATAATGAGTATTAAGTTATAGGCTGTATCATCAAATAATCAATGATGTATAATCTTGTTTTTTGTAGGCTGTATCATTTAAGAATCAACTATTGTATAGCCTTGCTTTTTATAGGCTGTATCATTCAAGAATCAATTATTGTATAGCCTTGCTTTATATAGACTATCATCAAATAATCAATTATTGTATAGCCTTGCTTTATATAGATTGTATCATCAAAGAATCAATTATTGTATACAATAATTGATTCGTTGATGATACAGTCTATATAAAGCAAGGCTATACAATAATTGATTCTTTGATGATAGTCTGTATAAAGCAAGGCTATACAAAAAGTGATTCTTGAATGATACGACCTATATATAAAAAGCAAGGTAGGCTTAGGCGTGTGACACTTTTTTTTATAAATCTATTATTAGTATACAGGAAATTACATAATAAATCAACATAATAGTGGTGCAAATACAAAGTCAAGTGCACCCTTGCATCATACAATTCTATAGGGATTTACCTGTACTGTGGCAGGTTAAAAGCAATGAATACAGTGACAGACAAAAGAAAGATTGCATATGAAGTCTTGTTGAAAAAGTATAATAAAAAATACCCAAAAGGTACAAGAGATGAGGTAAGAAAAAAATAAAATCATTCAGAACAAACAGAAAGGAATTATCGAAAATAAAAAGTTCACAGAAATATGGGGCTGATTCAGATAACGTTTATCAAACAACGTTATGACATTTTAATGAAATGCAGTTTAAAGTAGATCAAGAAACTCCTTCACAGTCTATAAGCACAAAAAGCATAGAGGAGGATGAGGAATGAAATGATACATGATAAATGAAACATCATCGGTAAGTAAAATATGTATTGAACTACTATTGCTAATAATATCAACAAACATATTAAGTTATAAGCTTTATCATTCAAGAATCAATTATTGTATAGCCTGGCTTTATATAGACTATCATCAAATAATCAATTATTGTATAGCCTTGCTTTATATAGACTGTATCACAAAAGGCATAGCGAAGGATGAGGAATGAAATGAAACATAATGAATGAAACATTATCGGTAAGTAAAATATGTATTAAACTACTATTGCAAATAATATAAACAAACATATGATACCACATTAACAATGAATATTAAGTTATAGGCTGTATCATCTATGAATCAATTATTGTATAACTTTGCTTTTAGTAGGTTGTATCATTAAAGAATCAACTATTGTATAGCCTTGCTTTTTATAGGCTGTATCATCAATATCATCATCATAATTGATTCTTTGATGGTACAGTCTATATAAAGCAAGGCTATACAATAATTGATTCTTTGATGATTCAGTCTATATAAAGCAAGGCTATACAATAATTGATTCTTTGATGGTACAGTCTATATAAAGCAAGGCTATACAATAATTGATTCTTTGATGATACAGTCTATATAAAGCAAGGCTATATAATAATTGATTCTTGAATGATACAATCTATAAAAAGCAAGGTAGGCTTAGGCGTGTGACACTTTTTTTTAATCTATTATTAATATACAGGAAACTACATTATAAATCAACATAATAATGGTCCAAATACAAAGTCTATTGTACCCTTGTTTTATATAGCGTATCTATTCTGCCATGGAACCTTTCCTTCTAGGTTTTAGTAATCACAGTAGCTCTCCCGAACCAGTTTTGCATGCTGTGATGGATTTCTAGTCTTAGTACTCTGCAAACTTAGTAGTTGTGTTACTGATCGCCATGATCCCTCATGGTTATGTCCGGTTTCCAAATTTTGTATGTCTATACTGCCTTGGTATGCATCTGATTTTCTACTTCGTAAGTAATTATGTAAATAACAACAGGTTAAAAATAATGTACTGAGTTTTATCAGGTAATACACAAATAGGCCTCTTGAACACACCAAACCAAGCATTCATAATCCCAAAAGCATTCATAACAATGAGTTCTGGTCTACTAAGCCGATAATTGCATATACGGTTTCCTCATGTCCCGGGGAGTTGAGCCCTCCTGTGATGACTGCTTAGTTCCCCGGACTGTGCGGCACTTGCTGGTCGAGTGCCCCAACCTGAGGGAATTGCGAGAGCAGTACCTCTCCAAGTGTCGGGGTAGAGATGGGAATTTCTCTATCTCTCTGGCGCCTGGGGGAGGAGGCGCTCTCCTCGGGGCATGAAGTGTTAAAATTCTTACTTGAAAGTGGCTTTTTCCATCGCCTGTAGATTTTTTTTTCTTTTTATGTAGCTTTTATGTAGCTTTTATTTTTTAGTGCTTTTATTACGGTGCCAAATGACCTCGATGTTGCGGCACCATGATCTATTGTCTCCAATCAATCAATCAACAATGTCAGATCTTAAGGTAAGAATGCATAATTATGGATTTATTTGTGCATTGCATTTTTGTATTTATTAAATCGATATTTACAATGATTTTTTTTACAGAGTAAAGAAAAGAGACCTTGATTACAAGAAAGAGGTCCGTATTACAGGAGGCGGTCAACATCCAGAACAACCCAACTTTACTGGGGGCATGGTTCTGGTTTGCAGAGCGACGCATGGGTTAAAAGTCATTCATATGTAAGCGTGCGTCCAAAATAAAATTGGCCCTGTCCGTGCGTGCGTTTTCGACTTATTCGACGCAAACGCTTACTTTTAGAACTACATGTAATACAAATGTGTTCCAACTGGGAAAAAAAACTGCAAATATTTTGGGGGTAATTTTGACCGTATCCGAGCTCCTGTTCAGAGTGGGGTAAAAAAATGTAACCTGTCCGAGTACTGAGAGAAATTACCCAAATAAATTACACTACTTTAAGAAATTTGTTCAACTATTTTAGTTTTCTCAGTTAATGGAAAAACCATCAACCCGGTGGGGTGCGTCGCATACCAAACTATACGTAGCCATTCTTTAGAGCTCCCCCGAGTAAGTGTTGAAGGAAATTCACTTTCCTATCCATGTATATCCCAGCAGTAACAACTATGACTCATTTCTAGCCTACCTCAGGGGCCGCGTCGCTTACCCAACTTTAGGTAGCCATTTCCTAGGGTTCTCCCGCGTAAGTCTTCCTGACGGCATGCCCCTTGTACTACTTGGCCTAATACAGACATCTAGCAAGCTACTTGTGTTTTTGTAAAAAACCTACTACCATCAGTCATGTTAAGGGCACACAGCTGCTTCCCCAGATCTATACCTATCAGAGACCTTATTAATTTTTGTTGTATGATAAAATCTTTCCTGTGTGTCTGTAGTACATCATTATTATAATTCCTTTAACACACACCTAAACTCCATTGTCTAAGCGAAGGAAGAATAATACAGGCTAAGTGATGTTCATGTTGAAGAATCATGTCATCACATTCCCTGTATCTAAATCAAAGATTCTGTACTGGGTACTTGACTATATTAATTACTGAGGTACTTATTCTACTCATTGGTTGACTTATTACAAATGAGTGGTGATGTAATATTTCCATTTGATCCTCATATAATACTATATCATTTATAGCTTACTTAGCAAATAACATTTATGTAGGACTAATTTTGCATATTCATCATCTGTGTCGCCGAAACGCTTGGACGCCAAAGTTAGTAGTTCCTTCCGTTGATCCATCTTGGTCTTCTTTTTTGGTGGAATTCATGTGAAGGATTGTGCTGATGTGGAGGCATCAACCTGGAAATCGATGGTCACAAACATATAAATACATATGACATTCATTTACAACTTAAGGATTACGGTACTCAGCTATATATGATGTTACATAATAATTTATTTGATTCCTACAGCTTACCAGGACAACAGAAGAATGGAAGGTGATTGCAAAGGATTTCGAAAAGCACTGGAACTTCCCTCAGTGCCTTGGTGCCATATACGGCAGGCATGTGGAAATAAAAATGTCCACTGAACTTGGGATTTATGTTCTACAACTACAAGAAAACATAGAGCATTGTACTAATGGCAGTTGTAAACTCTGAGTATGAATTAATAATGGCAGATGTTGGTATTAATGGTCGGGTGTCTGATGGAGGTGTATTTAGTCACACGACATTTGAACAGTTGTTCAAAGATCAGTCTCTACATCTCCCTGAACCTGCCTGTTTACCAAACAGTGATAGACAAGTTTCATATGTACTGGTAGGTGATGATGCTTTTGCTTTGTCGGAAAACCTGTTGAAGCCATACAACCAAGCCGAACTGATTAATCCTAAAAGTATATGCAATTATCGGCTTAGTAGACCAGGACTCATTGTTATGAATGCACTCTGGATTATGAATGCTCGGTTTGGTGTGTTCAAGAGGCCTATTTGTGTATCACCTGATAAAGCCCAATAACATTTTTTTTAGCCTGTTGCTATTTAAATAATTACTTACGAAGAAGGAAATCAGATGCAAACCAAGGCAGTATGGATATACAAAATTTGGAAACCGGACATAATCATGAGGGATCATGGCGATTAGTAACAAAACAAAAAAATTTGCAGAGTACTAAGACTAGAAATCCATCACAGCATGCAAAACTGGTTCGGGAGAGCTACTGTGAATACTAAAACCTAGAAGGAAAGGTTCCATGGCAGAATAGATACCTTATATAAAACAAGGGTACAATGGACTTTGTATTTGGATCATCATTATGTTGATATATTATGTAGTTTCCTGTATACTAATACAATATTAAAAAAAGTGTCACACTTCTAAGGCTACCTTGATTTTTATAGGCTGTATCATTCAAGAATCTATTATTGTATAGCCTTGCTTTATATAGACTGTATCATCAAATAATAAATTATTGTATAGCCTTGCTTTATATAGACTGTATCATCAAAGAATCAATTATGATGATGATATTGATGATACAGTTTATATAAAGCAAGGCTATATAATAATTGATTCATGAATTGTATGCTACAAGGGTACACTAGACTTTGTATTTGGACCACTATTATGTTGATTTATTATGTAATTACCTGTAGACTAATAATACATAAAAGAAAAGTGTCACACGCCGAAACCTACCTTGCTTTTTATAGGTTGTATCATTCAAGAATCAATTATTGTATGGCCTTGCTTTATATAGACTGTATCATCAAAGAATCAATTATTGTATAGCATTGCTTTATATAGACTGTATCATCAAAGAATCAATTATTGCAGCGGTTCCCAAACTTTTCAGGCCACGTACCACCTTCCAGGATATGACCGAGTCCACGCACCCCCCTCCTACTGCCACCACCATTTTTGCTACCGTTTACTAGTAATTGCATGCATCACATTATCATTACGTTTATACACCTCACATGTTTATTCATTTTAATAATTAACACAATGATATCCCTCCTATCAGTTGTTTATAACATATGAATCTCATATCTTACAAATATAAGTAAGAAATTATACCAGTTACAAAGAGGAGATTTGTTAAAAAAAATTATGTTACTGATAATATGCCAGCGCTTACCTGTTAGTAATTAGTGGGATGGATGAGCCTGCATTTCAGCATACAGGTCATCAAAGTTGGGAACAACTGAAGAAAGTTTCACTCTCAGATCTTTCTCAGCATCCATCCTTTGGCGATACTTCGTCTTCACAGCTGTGAGTGCAGAAAAGCCAGCCTCACAGAGGTATGTTGTGGCAAAGGGCATCAACACTCTCAATGCTCGCTTGGATAAGTCAACATAATCCTCCATGATTTGTGTCCAGAAATCCACGAGTGGTTTTTGTTTGAACTGTATTTGCAGTTCTCCATCACATGACAACTCCAGTAGCTGTTCCTGTTCCTTTAGTGACAGATGAGTGATTGGGAGAGAAGCTTCGAATGGGCTGCGTATCCAAGTATATGATGGGTCCCTGGAAGGAAAGTATCTTCGTAGCTGCTCGCTCAGTTGTTTGAGGTGTTCAAGCATAAGACTCTTCACGCACTTTTTCAAGACAATTTCACTTGTTTCATTGAAGTCATGTAGCAATGGAAAACACTGAATGGAGCCTGACTCTACACATCTTGACCAATATGCTAGTTTTTTTTATCATTGCTTCAACCTTGTCTTCTGTGTTAAACACTGTGGAGTTGACACCCTGGAGACTCGAGTTCATTTCATTCAACACTGAGAAAATGTCTGCCAAGTATCCAAGTTTTTGCAGCCATTTTTCATCATGCAGGCAGGAAGACAAATCAAATGAGTGGTCCACAAAAAACTGTTGAACTTCACATCGAAGCTCAAAATGTCTTGTCAGAACTTTGCCTCTGGATAACCACCGCACTTCTGTATGCAAAAGTAGTGTCTCATGTTCACTGCCCATTTCGTTGCACAGAACTTTGAAAATCCTTGAATTCAATGGGCGAGCTTTGATGAAGTTGACCATTTTCACTGAATCATTAAGAACAGACAGCAGCTCAGCTGGCATATTTTTTGAAGCAAGAGCCGCTCTGTGAATACAGCAGTGAACCCAGGAAACTGAAGGAACAATTTTCTTAATAAAAGCTACAAGCCCTTTATGTTTCCCTGTCATTGACTTTGCTCCATCAGTACTTATTCCTACACAGCACTCCCATTCAATTCCATTGTCTTTCATGAAATTGTTGATCAGATTAAAACTGTCTTCTCCAGTTGTACGAGTGGCAAGAGGCCGACAAAACAAAAATTCCTCATGAACTGTGCCATTATATAAGAAACGAACATAAACCAAAAGATTAGCCAGATCTGCAATATCTGTTGATTCATCAATCTGCAGGGAGTAAAACTCACTGTCCTTGACACGACTTACCAGCTGGCAGAGAATATTTGAAGACATACTGTCAATGAGGCGGGCCACAGTGTTGTTGGAAAGTGGAATCATATCCAGCTTTTTCGCTGCCTTTTCCCCAAACATGCAGTTTACCAAGTCTTTTGCCACTGGCAAGCATACATCTTCCGCCGTCGTGTGTGGCATTCCTTTTTTTGCTAAATTGTAGCTAGCAAGGTATGATGCTCGTAGAGCGTCCTTGCGAGATCCAGTACCTGAATATGATGCCAATAGTTGTTTGTTTTTTCTTAATTCTTTCAATTTACACTTGAAAAAATCTACTGGCTTGTCTCTCAAGTTGTTATGTTTTGTTTGCAGATGGCGACGTAAATAAGAGGGCTTGAGACAGCTGTTAGCTAGAACTTCACTACAAAGAACACATTGTGGACTTGGTTTTTCAGCATCACCAATCCATGTAAACCCCAATGCGATATAGCTTTCATCATATCTGCGTTTTTTACTTTTCTTTTCACATTCGTCAGCTCTATCTTTCTGACTCAGTTGGTCTTGTTGTTCATTCTGCGCCTTCACTCCGCTCTGTCCCTCTGCTTCACCCTGCTGTTCCATATCATGTTGTTCCACCCTGTGTCTTTTTCCCTGTGTTTCTCTCCGGCCTTCTTCATCAGTAACATCAGTGGCACTCGCCCCACCTTCACCAGACAATATGGTCAAGGCTTGCTTTTCAGGATTTTTCTTTCCTGACAGTTTCCCTGTTTTCAACCAAATATCCATTTCCGGTATTAGAACGAACTTGTAATCTTAACACCTTCCCTCTATGAATGCAACTGACAGACTACCAGGCCCGTTAAGAGTCAGTCCTCCGAGGCTCGGGCAACTGATCAGGTATCGGACGTGTCAAGTTCGGGTACAGTACTGAGTACGCACACGCACACACACACTCACACTACAGCACTGACTGCATGAGAGTATCTTATAACGAGACAAATGGTAGCAATAGACGTGTCATTTATCGATAAGCATTACATGAGGGCACTATGGGTGTAAATAGCAATACTATAAAAATCTACGTGGCATCACGTCTGAGTGGGTGATGAAGAGGAGGTGGTGCAAGACAGCAAGCAGCTGACTGTGTCTTCTCTCGCCCAGGCATGATGACACATAGCATTTTACAGTATTGCTATTTACAACCATAGTGTCCTCATGTAATGCTTATCGATAAATGACACGTCTATTACTACCATTTGTCCCGTTATAAGACTTAGGGAATAATGTCACATTTTCACATGTATCATCCAAGATTCGAGGAGTAAGGTACGGTATTAAAATTTGGTCAGTGCTTTTAAATTTCGTCCATTAATTACGAGTTTTGAGAACACAATGTATGAAACTCCGCGCGATAACTATCAGAATTGAATGAAAATCCGCCATTACAGATTTTTTCTTGCGCACCCCCAGCAATCATCTCACGCACCCCCAGGGGTGCGCGCACCACAGTTTGGGAACCGCTGAATTATTGTATAGCATTGCTTTATATAGACTGTATCATAAAAGAATCAATTACGATGATGATATTGATGATACAGCCTATAAAAAGCAAGGCCATACAGTAGTTGATTCTTTAATGATATAACCTACAACAAACAAGGTAATACAATAATTGATTCATTGATGATACAGCCTAAAATTTTATATTAATTGTTAATGTGGTATCATATATTTGTTTATATTATTGGCAATAGTAGTTTAATACATATTTTACTTACCGATGATGTTTCATTCATCATGTTTAATTTAATTCCTCATCCTCCTCAATGCTTTTTGTGCGTGTAGACTGTGAAGGCGTTTCTTGATCTACTAGAAACTGCATCTCATCAAAATATCATAACATTGGTTGATAAACGTCATCTGAATCAGCCCCATATTTCTGTGAACTTTTTGTTTTCAATAATTCCTTTCTAAATTTTTTCTGAGTGATTTAATTTTTTTCTTTCCTCATCTCTTGTACTTTCTGGGTATATTGTATTATACTTTTTCAACAAGACTTCATATGCACTGTCTTTCTTTTGTCTGTCACTGTATTCATTGCTTTCAACCTGCCATAGTACAGGTAAATCCCTATACAATTGTATGATTGTATGTTGATTTATTATGTAATTTCCTGTATACTAATAATAGAGTAAACAAAAAAGATTCACACGCCTAAGCCTACCTTGCTTTTTATAGGCTGTATCATTCAATAATCAATTATTGTATAGCCTTGCTTTATATAGACTGTATCATCAAATAATTAATTATTGTGTAGCCTTGCTTTTATATAGACTGTATCATCAACGAATTAATTAGTGTATACAATAATTGATTCTTTGATGATACAATCTATATAAAGCAAGGCTATACAGTAATTAATTATTTGTTGATAGTCTATTTAAAGCATGGCTATCCAATAATTGATTCTTGAATGATACAGCCTATACAAAGCACGGCTATACAGTAGTTGATTTTTTAATGATACAGCCTATAAAAAACAAGGTTATACAATAATTGATTCTTTGATGATACAGCCTATAACTTAATATTAATTATTAATGTGGTATCATGTTCTTTGATATTATTGGCAATAGTATTTCAATACATATTTTACTTACCGATGATGTTTCATTCATCATGTTTCATTTAATTCCTCATCCTCCTCTATGCTTTATGTGCTTGTAGACTGTGAAGGCTTTTCTTGATCTACTAGAAACTGCATCTCATCAATAACGTTGGTTGATAAATGAATTAGCCCATATTTCTGTGAAATTTTTTGATTTCCGATAATTTTTTTCTAGTTTGTTCTGTGATTTTTTTTCTTCTTACCTCATCTCTTGTACCTTTTGGGTAATTTATACTATACTTTTTCAACAAGACTTCATATGCAGTCTTTCTCTTGTCTGTCACTGTATTTATTGCTTTTAATATGCCACAGTACAGGTATATACAATTGTATGATTTCCAGTAGGAATGGTCGATCATCTTTCTTGCCAGCAATGTCGACACTATTAAGGCAGGAAACACACTGACAGGAGATTGTGCATTTTTACCCTCACACTACTTAATATATTCGTATTCTGCACTAAATAAATCAAACTCTTTTTGAAGTCTTCAATACATTGTGTTATTCTTCAATATTATCCTTGTACTTTCAATAATAGTGTAGAAAACGGAATATTGCACAATAATATTGATCTTGTATTTGACGCTTAACGAATCCTACTTTCGGAGATAATACATCTGCTTACTGCAAACTTCGCTTTATAATAGGCTAATTTAGGGAAATCATAAATTTTCTGCTCATATAAAGCAAGTAAATGTATTGCAAGTATCTAGGATTATCTCATTTTATTGGTAGAATAAATTCAGTACTGTGGGGCGTTCATAGAACAAGAAAATGCACATGTGATTATTATTTTTTTTTAAATTTATGATAATTCAAGGAATAAAATCCTTATATTTTTATTTTTTTTTTTTCAAATTGTAATGAAAACCATGAAATTTTATAACAACTATTCTGCTAAACATAATGATACTCGTATCAGCTTGATATATTGAGAATAAGAGATACTATTCCATATTTTGGGTATTCTTTCAAGGCAGCGGGGCGTAGCGCCGTTGGCCTCTGGGCTGATACACGAAACACTTACTGCGGCAATAACTGTGCCGGTGTGGCGGGTAAAAGTGACGACCGTCTCAAAAGTGGCGACATCGCTTCTGCGCATGCGCTGTAACCTTCTGCGCTGCCAGCCGCATGACTCAAACATTGCAGTGACTGCTAGCATCACTCTCTCCGTCTGTCTCCCTTGCCTCTGTCCCGCTCCGCCCTCCCCTGTCTGTCGGACTGTCCCGCTCTATCAGGCTGAAACTTGTCGGCCTCCGAGATGCGTAACTATATATATATATATATATATATATATATATATATATATATATATATATATATATATATATATATATATATATATATATCAAATGAAATAGTGCATGCATATTTGCACAACTTTATTAATGACAGACTCCTCCTCATTCTATTGCGTTCAGCGAGCGACTGTAGTGATGACCGACCACCATCATCTCATCAACATTCTGCCGACAGCAGTACGACATTTCTACTCCCAGCGCATGCGCAGAAGCGATGTCGCCACTTTTGAGACGGTCGTCACTTTTACCCGCCACAACGGTCGTCACTTTTACCCGCCACACCGGTAGCAAGATAACGCCAAGTTGAGATCCACGAAAGGGCTAACGCTGGCTTGCGGGGATACAGTGACGTCACAAACAGCAGAAAATGTGTTAAGCTCCCCGCAATACCTTACTACTTTCTTAACCAGTAGTAACTTTGTCTAGTTTCTGTTTTCGTGAGTGAAATGAAAGGAAATGTATGTTCAAAACATTATTGTAGCCATATAATTATATAAAATAGTTCCTGATCTACA
>JAPQNM010001498.1:137500-147500 GCA_029783475.1 Metacarcinus magister | reverse complement strand
CTGACATCATCAGGAGTGCGATGAACTCTGCTTCCACAGTTCACGCAATCCGTGATTTCTTGCCAAGCAAATGCTTTTGTTTGTGCGGTCACATTGCTGTCAAACTTGGCCATGACCACATACTCATGTTTCTTAACCTCTTCTACTATGGTCATGAGCTCTGCCTCGCTGAAATTTAGCCTACGAGGCTTTTTGCGAGCAGGTTCTGCCATGTTTTTTGTCTGTCGGACGAGAGACACAAGAGTGAAGAGACTGTTGTGTTTGTAAACACTGATAACGTGGATGGCTCGGGATTGGTAGCTGTGTTTTGTAAACAGTGTTGTGATTGGCTGGCGAGTACGTCAAGCATCGTGACGTCACTCGTGGCGTGACGTCAGTGAATCTCTTACTACCTGGCTACCCTGAAAAGTCCCCCTTATAGAGCGAGGTAGCAGCGAGGTAGTAAAGTTTGCGTTAGTTTGTTGCAGCGTTATCTAGCTGCTACCTCCGTTCATGGATCAGCGCCGCGATAATCTGTTGGCAGCTGCGGCCGTGAGCAGACGTGACTACGCTGCTCCCAGCCTATACACAGGCAAGATTTGTATTTCTCTGGCTCTCACCTCGTTACTGCAGTGCTCTTTCGTAGCATATTTTCCTGCTGGTGCTGAACAGAGTTTTGCTGGTATTGCTCACAGAGACATGCTGGTTAAATTTGTTCCTTCCGGCCGGTTGTGGATTGCCTGGCGTTTGTTTGGGAGGCTCCTTGGCCGCTAATGACTCTCAAACAAAAAGGTTCGCGGAACTGCCATAGTTACAATTAGCTGTGTCGTTTGTCGGATTAAGCCCCTATTATTAGGTGTATGTCGTCGACTCTGGGTAGAAAGTGTGTTTGTTCGTTCGGATTGCCTGTCGGGTTACCACTTTGGTGATGAGCTGTCTCTGTTTTGCTAGGTGTTTTTGTCTGGTCCTGCACCGTTCTTGCAACTTTTAGAGGATGAAGGGATCACGTATACCTATGCTCCTCACGACTTCTAGTGTCAAAAAGCGTATGAGACATGCTTCGAGTTTGAGAAGCTGACCAAAGTATTATTGATATAATATCGTCGAATACCATTAATTAGCTATTATTAATATACGTATCTTCTTTAAATTCCGGTTATAGGCTATACCTAGTATTTTGTCTTCAAATACCAGAAATAGGCTAACATTCTAATACCCATCAAAATATAGGTAGTAAGCTATTCATCATCTTAACATACTTGTGATAACCCATGAAATTGATATGTATTAATAATATTGTATAGTTTGAGAAGTAACTGTCAAATTTTTCTTATGTGAATTTTACTCCGTTACCAGTTGAAAGACTCGCACTTCCCGTTGTTATGTCTATTTTCTTGACTGCATCTCCCTCAACTGTTGGAGCCAAAGACTTTAAACTTCACTAAATCTCCTTGTGTCTGAAGAATTTATTTTGGTCCTCTTTTGTTAGGTGTTTATGACACTGCCTGGTGTGTCTAATAATGTTGATGCTCCTGTCAGTGGAGTGCAGTGGAAACTTATAATTGGAAGTTGTCTTCACAGGACTACTCTAGTCCTGGTTTGGGTAGGTTTTATTAAGTTTGGTTAGGTTTGGTTTGGTTAGGTAAGGTTAGGAGGTTAAGTTAGGTTATGTTAGGCTTGTTTATAGGATTAGTTAGGTTAGGTTAGGCAAGGTTAGTGTTGGGTAAGGTTAGGTGGTTAGGTTAGGTTTGATTAGTTTTGGGAGCCATGTTTATGTCATATTTGCTTCTCCCGTCCAAAAATTTCCACTTCTTCCAGAACATTTGAACCAAACTAAACTTTATTTTTCGAAGAGAAGGTCTCACAGAAAACATTGAATATCTCACTAACTAACAATTTGCGACGGAAATGTAATTAAGAAAACCTTCTCCAAATGCATCACGTAATGTACAAATCTAACCCTGAATTGTGTAGAGCATTATGGTGAAGATGTAAAATAATACCCTAAACTTGTACTCTGAAACTATGATGTTGCTATCAGAAAAATATTTAAGTAAATAGTATTAAAGAATTGCATACCTGCAGGGCTGGCTCCATAGTGGCAAGGTTGATGTCTGGTCTGGTTGATATTGATGTAGGATGGGCGTCTTCTTCTTCTTCTTGTGACGCGTTGTTCTCAGTTGAGACGGGCACTGGGGCGGTATGCTGAAAAGGTCATAAGTCTGTTATGAGCTGGATGCAGCTCATAAACCTTGTAAGAGTAGCTCATAAGCCGTATGAGTAATGCAGAAAAGGTCACAATGAGCTATGAGTACTCATAGCGCGTCAATATGTTATGAGTCGTGGACAAGGACTCATAAGAAGCGTAAGAGCTACTCATAGTGATAATGGCGGAGCAACAGCAACTTGTAATACCACAGCGCCCAAACTTTTCACCTAGAAAGGACCCGTTGGAGATGTATGATGACCGTGAGCTCATCAGAAGGTACAGGATGGACCGTGCTGGGATCTTGTTTGTGACGGACTTGATCCGAGATGGTATAACAAGCCCCACATCAAGGAACAAATCCCTCTCCGCTGAGCTCAAAGTCATACTGACTTTGAGATACCTCGCAACTGGCAAGATGCAACTATGTAACAGTGACACCTTTGGACCGACACAACCCACCATCAGCCGAGCCATAACACAGGTGTTACATGCATGTCACGTCGTGACAAGGTTCATCCGCTTCCCTACTGTTCCAAGAGATGCCCACAGGAATCAAGCGCGTGGAAGAGATTATATGGTAAAAAAATGTTGCATAAATGCTAGTGTAGGTACAAAAGTATATATAACCGTAGCAAATAAATAGTTGAATAAGATATCCCAACGTTTTATTTTGGTTAAGGGGAAGCTCTACTCGGGAGTCTTACATTGATATACACAAACGATTCTGACACTCATTACCGTCGTAAATAAATAGTTAATAAGATATCCCCATTCAAATCTCCCAATAAACATGAGGACATGTGGGAATGTAAGGTTTTTTGGGCGGGTGTGAAAGTGAAGTTTTACCCAAATCTAACCTAACCAGAGTAAGCCTATCGGCGCCACAGGTTAGACATATATAAAAATAAGGGATATTTAACCATAACATAAACGTAACCTAACCTAACAACCTTAACATAACCAAAACTTAACTTAACCACAACTTAACCTAACCTAACTTCAAAGACGTTTTGCGAGGTAAATAATGGTGAGCACCGCCTGAAACCTTCACCGATATGTTGAGTACACTATGTATAGTATGTACGACTTCATATTTATAATAAAGAGGTGGAGCAGTATTTGTAAAGAAATAAAAAAAAAAAGTATATATATAGTATATATTTTTTATACATTGAAAAGGTACTGGCTAAGGGACAACAAAAATACGTTAAAAAAATCCCTCTCGTTGCCATCCTGTAAAGACGACAGTAGGAAAAATAGAAGCAGTCTGAGGGAATTGCGAGAGCAGTACCTCGCCCAGTGTCGGGGCAGAGATGGGAGTTTCTCTCTCTCTCTGGTGCTGGGGGAGGAGGCACTCTCCCCGGGACATGAAGTGTTAAAATTCCTACAGGAAAGTGACTTTCTCCACCTCCTGTAGATTTATTTTTCTTTTTATGTAGTATTTAAGTAGCTTTTTAATTTTTAGTGTTTTTAGTACGGTGCCAAATGACCTCGATGTTGCGGCACCATGATCTATTGTCACCAATCAATCAATCAATCAATCAATTGCCTTAGCAATCTCTTCCTCCGACACTGGTGCAACCACTGCTACGTCAACCAGTTGTATCGGAGCGGGCTGCCGCCTGTCCACTGGACTGGGACGGGTGAACAACTCCTTCCAGAATGCGTTGGTTCCTTCAGGGTATTCTGGTTTAGTCACCATCGAGCACCTTCTTAACCACCTTACTCCTCTCATGTTTCCACTGTGCCTGGTAGGCAGCATAACGACGTCGCCTAAGCCTCGTAGGTCTCTCGTCTGCTGCCGCAGCCCCCGACCTTTTGGGGGGTCTACTAGTAAGTACTCTTCCAGGCACCCAGGCGTCCAGTTTCGCCTGGACATCTCTTAAATCAATTGGTACTGGGATGCCCAGCCGGTCGGAGAGTTCCTTGACCGCGTTTCCAAGGGCCGTCTCAGCGGACTCAGCGGACTCCTCACCCGCGGCCTCAGTCCTCCCCTCCCTTCGGGCACCAGGAGTGCCTCGCTCCTCTCGGTCTACCTCCACGGGGCCTTCATCCCCCTCTAGGATAGGTTGGTTCACCGCTGCGACTCCCAGCCAGCCCGGGGGCTGGTGGGCGACTCGTTCAGGTCTTTCATCCATGCGACTAGTGGCCAACTCTCCCATTAGTCGTTTATACGAGTTACTTCTCCGGCGACAAATGATAGCATCTATCGACCGGTGTCGTAAAACCCAAGCCTAAATTTCGCTAGCGAGCTGTGCTCTCCTCATCTGAGGATGGTCCAGCTCGAAGGCCGCCATTAGCGACTCTTCTTCGCCGGACCATCTAGCTCTCGTCCTGCTCAGGGTTTCAGCGGCTAGACCCTCGTGGTAGGCATCGGGGTGAGCTCTACGCTCGTGCCCCGCCGAGGGAGTCACCTTGATGTGGTGGCGTGGCTTGAAGCGTAGTCGGCGGCGCCCCCTCCTGCAGGGCCCTGTCCGTCTCTGTAGGGTTGGTGTCCTTCATCACTGGTAGAGGGGGCCTACCAGTGATGTTGCTCGTCCTTACCCGTCTACATCTAGGGCAGGACTAAGCCTCCCAGCGTGTTTGCCGTGCGTGGCGTCCTGTATACACCCCGCGCTCCCTCATCTGGGAGTTGAGTCCACCGCGGGGCAAGAGGTAGCTCCCTGCGGTGGACAACACAGTTCTTTGGTGGGGGAGTTGGGGTAAGACAGGTGGTCCAGTGTGGCCCCGCTGGATCAATCGGCTGGTCATGCGTTGGCTAGGGTCAAGCGGCTGCTGTCTGGTGGGCACCGCAACGGTCTCTCGGCTGCCACCTCACTCCAGGCAGTGGCTGCGTATACTTCCCCCACTACCCCTAGGGCTGTTGGGAGCCGTCGTGCCTCAACATACATCCCTCCCTTGTTGGGCTCCGTGGTGGGTGGGGGGGTGGGGAAGCAAATGTTTTCTTAATATTGTATGGCATCTTCACCACCACTCTCGCGACCAAGCTCTCTCCCCGACGTCCGCTCGTCTCCGGCTTCTTCTTCTCGATCTTCCCTTATCGCCACCCTTGAGCCTTTCCGGGCCACGGGTGGTGCAACTGGGACCACTGTCCCCTCCGCTTCGAATTCTACAGATTCGAACCGAGAAATAATTAATTATAAGCCTAGAAAACAAAGACGCGTTAACGCACAGAAAGGCTTGTCAGGCCCTCTCATTCAGACTCTACCAGGTACTTTCGAGCCGGCATATTACGAACAGTTCCTTGTTATCAAGTCTCTTGATGGTGTGTCGGTTATGGATCTTGACATATTTGACGTACATCGAACACTCATTAAAGTTTGTGGACGCGAGCCTAAGGTCTCCTCCCAAAGGGATGGTAGTCTCCTAATGGAGGTGTCGTCCCCGGAAGAGAGTGCTCGCCTCAGAGCGATCTCCTCTGTCCCTGGAACGCAGGTGGCGTGTACTCCACACACTACCCTCAACCAGTTTAAGGGGGTCATCTTTTCTCGTGACGTCATGCACTACTCAAACGAAAAGCTTCTACACGAACTGAGTGATCAGGGTCTTGTAGGAGTTGATCGTCTACAAAGGAAAGTTGATGGAATTCTTGTTCCCACCCCTAACCTCTTTCTCACTTTCGACCGACTCAAACTGCTTGAAGTTGTCAAACTGGTGCACCAAGTGGCTAAGCCACAAAATGATTCCCATACAAATGCTGTTGCTCTTGCTGCTCTGCCCTCTACCTCTATGGAGGTGTCAGAGGAACTCACTCAGGCCCCTACTGCTACGCCATCACACCATAAGCGTAGCAGAAGTGAGGACTCCCTCGAGGAGGTGCCCCTTCCTAAAGCACGATCCTCTATATTCTCTTGTGGGCCTCGAAGTTAGATTACGGTTCCCAAGTCTACGCTTCAGCCACATCCCCTCGCCTTCGTACTCTCGACTCTGTACATCACGGTGGAATCAGACTGGCGACGGGGGGTTTCGGTCTTGCCCAATCCCCAGTCTACTCGTAGATGCAGGAGTGTTACCCCTCGACCTTCACCGTCAGACTCAGATGGCACGTTTGTGGTTCAGATGCCAAAGTCTCTATGGTGATCCCACTTACAGTGCTGTGACGGACACTTCACGGGACGCCACTTTCACCCAGCATCCGCACTTCCCACAGCCTTTTGGCTTTCGAGCTCGTGGCGTCCTTGAAGAGTTGTCCCTTCCTCGCTCTGCCATAGCTGTCCCATGATTATTGCATGTCCCGCCGTGGAAGCGGCTGGCAGTATCGTATTGCCGTTACATGCCGGCTAACAAGAGTGCTATGTCGTAGCATGCTGCGAGGACTTTGTTCACCGATCATGCCTCCGTACATGAGGGTTGCACGCCCATTTTTACTGACGGCTCCAAATCCGATGCAGGCGTCGGATTTGGAGCTGTCTTCCGTGATTTTACCCGGTGCGGCAGTCTACCCCCCTGTACATCAATTTTTACCGCAGAGCTGTGGGCCATTTTAGTAGCGATAAAATCTCTTTTTACCTTGAATGTTGGGGGTTTTGTTATTTTTTCAGACTCCAGAGCAGCTTTGTCAGCCCTTGAGGATTTTAATAATGCACACCCAATAGTCTTAGAAATTTTCAACTGGCTCGTACTAGCAGCCCGTCGTGGGCACAGAATTTCTTTTTGTTGGGTACCAGCCCATGTCTCTGTTAAAGGAAACGAGAAGGCAGATGAGCTAGCTAAGACTGGCGCCTCTCGTCAAGTCACTATCCACCCCATCCCTAATAGAGACCTGTTTCCCACAATTCGAGCTGCTATTCTTGTAGTTTGGCAAGAGAGATGAAATGCCAATAGAGCCACTTCCAAGATGGGTGCAATTACCGCAAGGGCTGTGAGCCCCTGGTTTTATGCGCACGTCCGAGGCCGCTGCCGTGAGACAGCATTGGCCCGTCTACGGACGGGCCACACCCGCCTCACTCACGGTTTCCTCATGTCCCGGGGAGTTGAGCCCTATTGTGATAATTGCTTAGTTCCCCTGACTGTGCGGCACTTGCTGGTCGAGTGCCCCAGCCTGAGGGAATTGCGAGAGCAGTACCTCGCCCAGTGTCGGGGCAGAGATGGGAGCTTCTCTCTCTCTCTGGTGCTGGGGGAGGAGGCAGTCTCCCCGAGACATGAAGTGTTAAAATTCCTACAGGAAAGTGGCTTTCTCCACCTCCTGTAGATTTTTTTTTTTTTTTAATTTAGTATTTATGTAGCTTTTTCTTAATTTTTAGTGTTTTTAGTACGGTGCCAAATGACCTCGATGTTGCGGCACCATGATCTATTGTCACCAATCAATTAATCAATCAATCAGTACCTCGCCCAGTGTCGAGGCAGAGATGGGAGTTTCTCTCGCTCTCTCTGGTGCTGGGGGAGCAGGCACTCTCCCCGGGACATGAAATGTTAAAATTCCTACAGGAAAGTGGCTTTCTCCACCTTCTGTAGATATATTTTTCTTTTTATGTAGTAATTATGTAGCTTTTTAATTTTTACTGTTTTTAGTACGGTGCCAAATGACCTCGATGTTGCGGCACCATGATCTATTGTCACCAATTTATCAATTAATCAATCTACGCTCGTGCAGTCTCCGCCCCCCATACGAGGCGAAGGTTCTGCTACACAGAGGACAAATCGGGGACCTAGCCCCACCTCGGACATTGGCGTCATCCATCCTGGTTTGGAATGGCGACTTTGTGAAAATTTTTTGCTTATCTAACGTCTCTGGGAAACCCCAGAGTGGCACTTTTACAGTCAGAATTCCTCTTTTCAGGGGGCCGGTGGGCGGGAACACCCTATCTGACACCCGGCGGGAACCACGGGGAGGCGTGCGGATATGGGTACGCGCAGGCCCGAAACTGGGGTGTTTAGCGGGAGCCGCGTGCGTGCGAGCACCACACCGCCGAAACGGGCGACGCCATAGCAGCAGACTCCCACGCTTCGCCCCATGCAGTTACCTGCCTCGCATGTTTCACGGACCGGCAGTGGTACGCGGGACGCCGCAAGAACCGCGGCGCTCTACGGCAAACCGTGTTACCAACACCCTTTCGCTCTGCGAGTGGCTTCTAGGGTCACGGCGCCTTAAACAGAAAAGAAAACTCTTCCCCGGACCACCGCCGATGGACGCGAGTTGGTTCCCGTTGCCGGGTTCCTGCACCAAGGGCCAGCCCGAGATGGAACTGGGCCCCGGTTGGCATCCAGGCCTGGTTACGGAATAAGTACCGTATTCCCTTTCGCCACTAACTCCCAACTGGCAACTGAGGAAAATCTCTCATTTTGTTGTTTGTTTACAGAGAGCGAACAAGCTCGAGAAGACAGGCCTCTCTCACTCAATTCAACTCTCTGCGACTCGCTTGGCCGTTGCCTCTATCGTGGGATAAGGCTTTAGCCTTGGGCTTAGGAGCGACTAACCCACGTCCAACTGATGTTCACATGGAACCCTTCTCCACATCGGCCTTCAAGGGAAGTCTCTCTCGACTATTTGCTACTACCACCAAGATCTGCACCAGGGGCGGCTCCAGGCCGGCTGGCGCCGGATCCCTTCAGCGCTCACCCCTGCGACCCTCCTACTCGCCGGGGCTTGGGGACCTGGGCCTCCCCCCGCTAAGAGGGAAGCTTGGCCTTTAGTGCCACCGGTGGTCGAGTATCGGGAGAATGCTTGAGCGCCATACCATTTTAAGGGCTAGTTGCTTCGACAGCTGAGTTGTTACACACTCCTTAGCAGATTCCAACTTCCATGGCCACCGTCCTGCTGTCTATAGCAACCAACGCCTTTCGATGGGGTCTAGATGAGCATTCGTTTAGGCCCCTTAACTCGACGTTTGGTTCATCCCACAGCGCCAGTTCTGCTTACCAAAAATGGCCCACTAGATACTCGGATTAGTCGCCGAAGCTTCAGCATTCAAGTAAGCTCGGCATCTCACCCATTTAAAGTTTGAGAATAGGTTGCGTCTCAGGACGTTCTTGTTCAGAAGATTCTATTCTGTGAAAGAGAAAATGTCCAGTAAGCACAGTGTGTGTGTGTGTGTGTGTGTGTGTGTGTGTGTGTGTGTGTGTGTGTGTGTGTGTGTGTGTGTGTGTGTGTGTGTGTGTGTGTGCGTGTGTTAATTATTTTTTCTATTCTTTATCATTGACAACCATACCTTAAGGATGGAGGATCAATGCTGAAGGAGTGCGGCTCTGGAAGTTCTTGTTCAGGAGATTCTGCTCTGTGAAAGAGAAAATGTCCAGTAAGCATAGTGTGTGTGTGTGTGTGTGTTAATTATTTTTCTTCTATTCTTTATCATTAACAAAAATACCTTAAGGTTGGAGGATTCATGCTGAAGGAGTGCGCCTCTGGAAGTTCTTGTTCAGGAGATTCTCTGTGAAAAAGAAAATGTCATGTAAGCATAGTGTGAGTGAGTGTGAGTGTGAGCGTGAGTGTGTTAGTGTGTGTGTGTGTGTGTGTGTGCATTTTTACCTTGCCATTATGCAGGGAAGCTGCTTTTTAGACGGTCTGTCTTGTTCTTCTTCTTCTGAGTGGTTTCTGAAGGCAAAGGGAATATAACTCTTTAATTCAATGATGCTACGGGTGAAGAAATCAAGCTCAGTGACGAGCAAATTTTTCAAAAATGCAATAGTTAAATATTTTCTGCTTACCTTTTTGCAGTATACATTTTCACCTCCAAACTGGTGCCTTTTTTCCCTTCGAGGTCTTCCTCAGTATCTCTAATAAAATAGAATAAGAAATTATGTTACATTAATATACATTTATTGAAATATTCGAATACTATTATATTTTTGATTATTCTAATAGAAATACCTTAT
>JAPQNM010001498.1:110000-132500 GCA_029783475.1 Metacarcinus magister | reverse complement strand
CTAGTCGTGAGACAACTGCCTCACACTCAATGCATTTATAAGCACTTTTTGTTGTTGTTTTCTTTTTGGTATGAATACCGCGTGCTGCCTCCATCTGATCCAAAAGAGGTACTGCGTCTATTCGACAAATCTTATGGCAAGCTGACAGGTGCTGGTATATATTTTGGGCCTTACCGATGCACCCAGCTATCGGACAGGTTTTTCTGGCAGAATAAAATTTTACTTATAAACCTTAAAAAATAAATAGACAAATGAAGACAAAATAAATTTAATATTTGGAATGAGTGACTGGATGAGGAGGACAAAACTTACCCTTTATCATAGATCCTTCCCATTCTTGGCATTTTTTCGCCTGTATGCATCAGTCCAATCCTCGCCCAATACATTCGGCATAGTTGCT
Source organism: Metacarcinus magister (assembly GCA_029783475.1). NCBI lineage: Eukaryota > Metazoa > Arthropoda > Malacostraca > Decapoda > Cancridae > Metacarcinus > Metacarcinus magister. Next base: position 132,100 of record JAPQNM010001498.1, on the reverse strand, counting down.
CTTTTTTTTCTTTTTTCTTTAACCAGTTCTTCACGCTTTTTTTCATGATCTAGCATTTTATCGTACTTATCTCGCACCTCAGATGGGACCATCATATCAAACGATTGATTGATTGGTGACAATAGATCATGGTGCCGCAACATCGAGGTCATTTGGCACCGTACTGAAAACACTAAAAATTAAAAAGCTACTTAAATACTACATAAAAGGAAAAATAAATCTACAGGAGGTGGAGAAAGTCACTTTCCTGTAGGAATTTTAACACTTCATGTCCCGGGGAGAGTGCCTCTGTAGCAGTCTCCCCTACACACCATAGAGAACGTGCGGTTAGCAGCTCTGGTGAGAATGTGTTGCTCCACCACATACTATTATAACTTTATTTTTTATTATATTTTTCAATATTCATTGTACTCTATATATATCTTTATTTATGTTTTTCTTTTTATTATATTATATATTTTGTTGCGCTGCTGACCAGCCCACACCTATCAACTTGGTGCGCACTGTCATCAAACAGTGCGCATATTCAAAATACCATATTCCACAACTCTTCAGCAATTGTTACCTACAGTCTGTATTTTTGATAAAATAAATAACCTTAACTGGATCTGAGTTTTCTCATTCTCCAGTGGACCAACTAGCAACAAACACTCACAAGCACCCAATGCTACAATTGGTGACCCAAGAGTGAGCTATGGTCAAACAGTGACATACTGCCTGTGCTGAACAAAGAGCACATGTTCCTAGTGTGAAGGCCTGGGTCTTACAGATTCATTCGCTTTCACACTCCCAAGGCAAAAAGTCTCACCTCCATTATGGGGTTCGTGAGAATGAGCCGACGGACGGGAATATTCTACACACTTGTGTAGCTGTCACTTGTAAGGTTCCCCCTCCCACCCACCCTGGCACCTTCTGTGCCCCCTCAGACGTCTTCACTGCGTCTTCAGCGGCCTAATGCGCACGCATGCGCGGCCTCTACCCCCTCAGACGCCCTCACTGCGTCATCGGCACGGCCTTATGCCCTGCCCCCTCAGACGCCTTACTGCGTCCTCATTGGCCTAATGCGCACGCATGCGCGGCCTTTACCCCCTCAGACGCCTTACTGCGTCTTCAGCCGCCTCACACGCACCCTACACCCTCTGACGCCTTCTCGCGTCATCATGTTCAACCCCTACCCACCGCCTCGCGGCGTTAAAGTGATCTTCACCATCGCCACTCACCGCCCTGTGGATTATTCATCACCCTGTGGATTACTCATCGCCCTGTGGATTACTCTACTCGCCCGTGGATAGTACAGTACGGTGCAGACAACGCTCCAGCAGACGCCCTCTTCCACTGCCGTGTCGTCTTCTTACACTCCCAGGCATCATGGTCGCTCTATGCTGATGAAACTACAGATGCAAATCATCTCTTTTCATCAGCTTCACGACCCCTCACCCTGGCATCTGAGCTTCACGGCACATCTGGGGGGACTTCACCTGGACCGACACCTGCACCGACTGTCAAGCCTCCATGGTGATTCGGCACTTGACCTCGTCGGCCCCCCTGCCACACTGCCGGTTATCGCTACATCCTCTCGGCAACCGCCGCTACAGGACTCCCAGCTACCACCCGCAGTCGAACGGTCAATCACCAGCCTCCGCCCAACGCGAGAACTCTTCCCAGGCGAACAAGCATCCACAGGATGACATCATTCCTCCCTTCCTCGTCACTAGGGGGGGGAGTATTGTAGCAGTCTCCCCTACACACCATAGAGAACGTGCGGTTAGCAGCTCTGGTGAGAATGTGTTGCTCCACCACATACTATTATAACTTTATTTTTTATTATATTTTTCAATATTCATTGTACTCTATATATATCTTTATTTATGTTTTTCTTTTTATTATATTATATATTTTGTTGCGCTGCTGACCAGCGCACACCTATCAACTTGGTGCGCACTGTCATCAAACAGTGCGCATATTCAAAATACCATATTCCACAACTCTTCAGCAATTGTTACCTACAGTCTGTATTTTTGATAAAATAAATAACCTTAACTGGATCTGAGTTTTCTCATTCTCCAGTGGACCAACTAGCAACAAACACTCACAAGCACCCAATGCTACACCTCCCCCAGCACCAGAGAGAGAGAGAAACTCCCATCTCTGCCCCGACACTGGGCGAGGTACTGCTCTCGCAATTCCCTCAGACTGGGGCACTCGACCAGCAAGTGCCGCAAAGTCAGGGGAACCAAGCAATCATCACAATAGGGCTCAACTCCCCGGGACATGAGGAAACCGTGGGTGAGGCGGGTATGGCCCGTCCGTAGACGGGCCAATGCTGTCTCACGGCAGCGGCCTCGGACGTGCGCATAAGACCAGGGACTCACAGCTCTTGCGGTAATTGCACCCATCTTGGAGGTAGCTCTATTGGCATTCCATCTCTCTTGCCAAACTACAACAATAGCATCTCGAATTGTGGGAAACAGGTCTCTGTGAGGGACGGGGCAGGTAGTGACTTGACGTGAGGCGCCAGTCTTAGCTAGCTCATCTGCCTTCTCGTTCCCTTTAACAGAGACATGGGCTGGTACCCAACAAAAAGAAATTCTGTGCCCACGACGGGCTGCTAGTACGAGCCAGTTGAAAATTTCTGAGACTATTGGATGTGCGTTATTAAAATCCTCAAGGGCTGATAAAGCTGCTCTGGAGTCTGAAAAAATAACAAAACCTCCAACATTCAAGGTAAAAAGCGATTTTATCGCTACTAAAATGGTCCACAGCTCTGCGGTAAAAATTGATGTACAGGGGGGTAGACTGCCGCACCGGGTAAAATCAGGGAAGACAGCTCCAAATCCGACGCCTGCATCGGATTTGGAGCCGTCAGTAAAAATGGGCGTGCAACCCTCATGTACGGAGGCATGATCGGTGAACAAAGTCCTCGCAGCATGCTCCGACATAGCACTCTTGTTAGCCGGCATGTAACGGCAATACGATACTGACAGCCGCTTCCACGGCGGGACAGGCAATAATCGTGGGACAGCTATGGCAGGGCGAGGAAGGGACAACTCTTCAATCACGCCACGAGCCCGAAAGCCAAAAGGCTGTGGGAAGTGCGGGTGCTGGGTGAAAGTGGCGTCCCGTCAAGTGTCCGTCACAGCACTGTAAGTGGGATCACCATAGAGACTTTGGCATCTAAACCACAAACGTGCCATCTGAGTCTGACGGTGAAGGTCGAGGGGTAACACTCCTGCATCTAGGAGTAGACTGGGGATTGGGCAAGACCGAAAGGCGCCCGTCGCCAGTCTGATTCCACCGTGATGTACAGAGTCAAGAGTACGAAGGCGAGGGGATGTGGCTGAAGCGTAGACTTGGGAACCGTAATCTAACTTCGACAGAAAGAAACAGTGATATAAACGGAGGAGGATGGTGCGGTCAGCTCCCCAAGACACATGGGAAAGAAAACGGAGCAGGGACATCCGCCGCTGGCAAGCAGCTTTCAGGTCCCGCAGGTGTGGCAACCATGTAAGGCGTCTGTCAAATATTAAGCCCAAGAATCGAGTCGTTTCAACTACTGGCAGTCTCCTGCCATAGAGGTATAGGTCTGGATCCCTAAAATCACCTCTGCTTCGAGAGAAAAGCATAGCAACCGTCTTTGTGGGGGAAAAGTTAAAACCATGACTATCAGCCCAACGGGTGACCCGGCCAAGAGCCAACTGGATGTGTCGCTCGGCCACATCGAGACGAGAGGAAGCGTAGGAGAGGGAAAAGTCATCAGCGTATAGCGTGCATCGAAAGTCCCGGTGGACGCACTCGGTGATGCTATTGATGGCAACGCTGAATAGAGTGACACTGAGGACACTACCTTGTGGGACTCCTTCTTCTTGCTCAAAAGAGCTAGAAAGAGCAGTGCCCACCCTCACCCTAAAAGTACGGTCCTGTAAAAAAGACCGCAGGAACAGAGGGAGGTGACCCCTGAGTCCAACCGTATGGAGAGCTCGTAGAATGCCATACCTCCAGGTGGTGTCGTATGCCTTTTCAAGGTCGAAAAAGACGCTCACAACCCGCTGCCTGCAAGCAAAAGCTTGGCAGATAGTTTTTTCTAATCGCAGAAGAGCGTCTAAAGTAGAGCGAGTACGACGAAAACCACACTGTACTGCCGAAATATGGCCACCCTTCTCAAGGAACCAGACTACACGAGTGTTAATCATCATCTCCAAAACTTTAATCATGCAAACGGTAAGGGCAATGGGTCGATAGCTAAGGGGGAGTGAGGCGTCCTTTCCAGGCTTGGGGATTGGTATGACTATAGCAGACTTCCAGGAGGGTGGTACGTATCCGTCACTCCACATCCTATTAAATAATCCTAGGAGGAAGGACAGTGATCCAGAATTTAGGTGACGGATCATTGAATATGTAATGTTATCTGCCCCTGGGGAAGAGTCCTTACACGAAGATAAAGCTGAACGCATTTCCGGTGGAGAGTAAGGAACATTGTAGTTTTCACCCCCACGAGATGAAAAGTCTAGTTGGCGAGCCTCGTCTGCCTCAAACTGGCGACGCATTGCTGGAGATCTCGAGGCCCGGCTGGACACCAAAGAAAAAGTCTCAGCGAGTGTGTTGGCTACCGCCTGGCTGTTAGATACCTTATCCCCGTTGACATGGAGGACCGGAGGCGGGCCTGGAGAGAACTTTCCTGCTATCTTCCGCACGCGCTTGAATACCTGCGACATAGGTGTCTGCACGTTCAATGTGGAGACAAAAGATGCAAGGGACTTACGGCGAGCATCCTTGAGGACTCGGCGAGCCTTAGCTCTAGCCAGTCTGTATTGTCCCCGGAAAAATTCGGTTTTGTGTCGACGGTACCTACCAAAAGCTCGACGACGCTTTGTCACTGCCTGTCTACACTCATCAGACCACCAGGGGACCGGTCGGCGCTTGGTAAACCCTGTGGTCTGAGGGATGGAAAGCTCACCAGCTCGCTGGAGTATAGATGTAAAATACTCGACAACGCTGTCTATGTCTAAAAACTCATCAACCTCGCAGTCAACTATAGCAAGTTGTTTAAAAAGTCCCCAGTCAGCGCGGTCTAGCGGGGGACACGTGGTAAGGGGAGGACGTCAGGAGAAGACAGGAGTATAGGGTAGTGGTCACTCCCACAAAGATCTCCTGTGAAGCTCCATGTGAAGTCAAGTAGGGTGTCGGGAGAACACAATGATAAATCTAGGGCCGAGGTTGTGTCTGTCTGGATGTGGTAGTGTGTATGGTCACCGGTGTTAAAAATACCTAGATCTAAGGTTTCAACCACAGTGGCAATCAATGCTCCCCTGGGGTTGATAAGTATATCTCCCCACAGGGTGTGCCGACCATTAAAATCTCCTAAAACAATAAACGGGGAACGCAATTGCTGGACTAGGGAAACGAAGTCCTCTCTGTCTACTGGAGAATTGGGAGGGAGGTATGAAGAGCAGACAGTGTAAGTTCTCCTGAGGTGGAGCTGGACAGCCACCAGCTGCAGGGGGGAGACAATATTAAAAGATGTAAAAGCAATGCCTCGTGAGTTATCTAAAAAAATTGCTGTTCCACCATGATGGCCTTGCGCGCGATCATGAGGAGAGTAAAAGCCAGAGTAACCCCTGGGTGTAGGATGGGAGGACGAACCAATCATAGTCTCCTGCAGACAGACACAGACCGGCTGGTGTCTTCGCAGGAGTAGACTGAGCTCCTCCCAATTTCCTCTCAACCCACGAAGGTTCCACTAGAGGAGACCCTCCCAACACCAGTATCCTTCTTGCTCTTACCCTGCCTAATGGCAGTGGCTAGAGCAGTGGAGGCAGTGGACAATCGCCTTGCAGTCTTTCCTAGCCCAGTGGCCAGTGAGGTGGCCACATCAGCAGGAGCAGTGATGACGGCGTGAGCCGACAACGGGGTAGGAGTGACGGCCGGAGCCGATACCAAGGCGGGAGTAACGGCCGTAGCTGACACAGGGGCGGGAGTAACGGCCAGAGCCGTCACCGGGGCAGGAATGTTGGTCGAAGTCAACACCGAGGTGTGAGTGACGGTCGGAGCCAACACCAGGGGGGGAGTGACGACCGGGGCCGACAGCGGGGTGGGAGTGACGGCTTGAGCCGACACCGGGGTGGGAGTGACTGCCGGAGCCGACACCGGGGTGGGAGTGACGGTCAGAGCCGACACCGGGCAGGTAGTGACGGCCGAAGCCGACACTCGGGTAAAAGTGACGGCCGGAGCCGACACTGGTGGGGGCCTTCGAGGCCCACCAGAGGGTGTAGAGGATTGTGCCTCCTTAGGAAGGGGCACCTCCTCGATGGAGTCCTCACTTCTGCTACGCTTATGGTGTGATGGCGTAGCAGTAGGGGTCTGATTGAGTTCCTCTGACACCTCCATAGATGTAGAGGGCAGAGCAGCAGGAGCAACAGCATTTTTGTGGGAATCATTTTGTGGCTTAGCCACTTGGTGCACTGTAGCAGTCGTTTTGCGTAGTTGACGTCTATTAGTAAGAGAGGACAGCATATTTGCATAAGTCACTCCTGGACGTATATGCGTAGTAAGAACTCTACGCTTTGCCTCGGCAAAATCAATTTTCTCCGTGGTCCTGATGGAGAGTACTTCCCTCTCAAATCTGTAGCGGTCGCAGTCTTTTGAGTAAGCTGGGTGAGGTCCGTGGCAGTTAAAACAGGAGACAGGACCAGGGCAGGTCGTGCCATCGTGATCCGTTGTACCACAGGACGGGCACACCGCTGGGAGGCCATCTTGCAACCTACGGCAGGAACGACTGACATGTCCGAATGCCTGACAGTGATAGCATCGCCTAGGGGACGGTATGTATGCTTTTACTGGGAGGCGGAGCCACGCCAGTTTGACAACTTCAGGCAGTTTGAGTCGGTCGAAAGTGAGAAAGAGGGTAGGGGTGGGAACAAGAACTCCATCAACTTTTCTTTGTAGACGATCAACTCCTACAACACCCTGATCACTCAGTTCGAGTAGAAGCTTTTCGTTTGAGTAGCGCATGACGTCACGAGAAAAGATGACCCCCTTACACTGGTTGAGGGTAGCGTGTGGAGTACACGCCACCTGCGTTCCAGGGACAGAGGAGATCGCTCTGAGGCGAGCACTCTCTTCCGGGGACGACACCTCCACTAGGAGACTACCATCCCTTTGGGAGGAGACCTTAGGCTCGCGTCCACAAACTTTAATGAGTGCTCGATGTACGTCAAATATGTCTAGATCCATAACAGACACACCATCAAGAGACTTGATGACAAGGAATTGTTCGTAATATGCCGGCTCGAAAGTACCTGGTAGAGTCTGAATGAGAGGGCCTGAAAAACCCTTCTGTGTGTTAACGCGTCTTTGTTTTCTAGGCTTATAATTTAAAAATTCTCGGTTCGAATCTGTAGAATTCGAAGCGGAGGGGACAGTGGTCCCAGTTGCACCACCAGTGGCCCGGAAAGGCTCAAGCGTGGCGATAAGGGAAGATCGAGAAGAAGAAGCTGGGGACGAGCGGACGTCAGGGAGCGAGCTTGGTCGCGAAAGTGGTGGTGTAGTTGCCATAAAATATTAAGAAAACATTCGCTTTCCCACCCCCCCACCCACCACGGAGCCCAACAAGGGAGGGATGTATGTTGAGGCACGACGGCTCCCAACAGCCCTAGGGGTAGTGGGGGAAGTATACGCAGCCACTGCCTGGAGTGAGGTGGCAGCCGCAGGACCGTTGCGGTGCCCACCAGACAGTAGCCGCTTGACCCTAGCCAACGCGTGACCAGCCGATTGATCCAGCGGGGCCACACTGGACCACCTGTCTTACCCCAACTCCCCCACCAAAGAACTGTGTTGTCCACCGCAGGGAACTACCTCCTGCCCTGCGGTGGACTTAACTCCCAGGTGAGGGAGCGCGGGGAGTATACAGGACGCCACGCACGGCAAACACGCTGGGAGGCTTAGTCCTGCCCTAGATATAGACGGGTAAGGACGAGCAACTTCACCGGTAGGCCTCCTCTACCAGTGATGAAGGGGGAGTGCTTGGTCCACGAGGCCGACGGACACCAACCCTACAGAGACGGACAGGGCCCCGCAGGAGTGGGCGCCGCCGACCACGCTTCAAGCCCCGCCACCACATCAAGGTGACTCCCCACGGCGGGGAAATGTTACTAGTGTCAGCTTGATCCATTGCGTATAAAAAACTTTAGGTTAAAAAAAACTTATAATATGCGTAGTTTTCTTCCGATTGTAAAGAAAACAATATCGTTTTATAGCCAATATTTTTCCGAATAAAATGGTATTAGTGTCAGCCTGATATCTTAAGATTAAGAGATACTACGTATTTTTCCTTTGGGTATATTTCATGACGTCCAACACAGTAATTTCCCATCTCCGTAACTAGAAGATAACAAACGTAATATCCCTTATTCTCAATAGATCAAGCTGACACTAATATCATCTTGTTCCGAAAAATTGATGTTGTAAAATTATATGGTTTTCATTACAATTAGGGAAAAAATGATGTAATAAATTGATATATTCATTTCTAGAAGTCCCTCAATTTTCAAAGAAATGTACAAATTCATCAACTTTTTACCGTTTTATGAGCGTTTCACAATAATAGAAAAATTCTATTCAACACATGTATGGATTGATTGATTGAAACTTGCAACACATTTTAAAGTTTTAATTGAGCTAAAAAATAGAAAACAAAAAAACAAATATATCCAAATAGCCTACTAAGAACCGAAATTCGCACAATGCAGGTGTAATTGCTACAAAATTCATACTTTTTTAAATCCGGGGCACAATCCTCTAAATGCGAACTATCATTCCTGAAAAGCGGGGCCTCGAGTTTTCAATGGTACTCGATAAAAATAGCATTAATGTAATTTTTGGTAAAATATAGAAAATAAAAAACCTTATAATATGCTTAATATTCTTTGGATTGTAATGAAAACCATATCATTTTATAGATAAGATTTTTCCGAAAAAAATGTTACTAGTGTCAGCTAGATCCATTGCGTATAAAAAAAACTTTAGGTTTAAAAAAACCTTATAATATGCGTAGTTCCCTTCCGATTGTAAAGAAAATAATATAATTTTATAGCCAATATTTTCCGAACAAAATGGTACTAGTGTCAGCCTGATATCTTAAGATTAGGAGATACTACGTATTTGCACTTTGAGTATATTTCATGACGTCCAACACAGTAATTTTCCATTTCCGTAACTAGAATATAACAAATGTAATATCCCTTATTCTCAATAGATCAAGCTCAGAGAGAAAAAGGAGGGAAGGCCCTTTCCGTGCAGTTTTGTGACGTGCTATGCGTATTACATAGCACTCAAGACTGCCATCCGACTTTTTCTTCTCTTCTATTTCCATGAATTTAGATAGAGTGAATTCTGCGAATTCCATTGGACGTCGCAGAGACTTAATCATTAATACCAGGATGAGTACATCCCTTAGTGTTATAAAGTCATTTAATGTACTCGGGCGACACATTGGATCTTCCAAACATTTGACAGCGTTCGCCAGAGTGTTAACTATATGTGGCGCTGCCATTATTTGTTCAATTATTTGCAGGGAAGTGTTCTCAAGCTCTTTTCTTCGTCGTCTCTGGCTCAGTTCTAGCATTTCATCCTTCTTGTATTTAACTGAAAAAAAATAAAAAAATAAACAAATGTATATGTATTGTATATGTAATAAACACCTCAGATTAGAGAAATATCAGGTACAAACATCAATACGTACCGGCAATTGTTTTCAGCCTTCTCAGGGTATGACGTTTTTCATCTTCGGAAATTTGATATGGTTCAGTTGTTGTCATAGCTAGACAGTCAATGGCTCTGATGCAGGCAAATATGATTTTGCGTTTATAGTTGGCACTAAATTCTTTTTTATAAGTGAAGAGGCCAGGAGGCTCCTCATTATCAATTTCCCTCATGATTTTTGCAATCATGTATCCACTCACGTGGAATTCTGAATTTTCTGGCAATTTGTGTCGGATGACACAACCAACCATCCGTAGCTCTGCTTCAATTGAGCTCTTACCAAGAGGGGTACAGTTATTAAAAAAACTCTCAAGTTCCTTGAGAAACTCCTTCACCCCGTCAGTGATTGAAATTTTCACGTTTTCCACAATTGTTTTAGTGCTTCCCTCAGGCTTCAGGAGGGGTGATCCCTTTGTTATTTTTTCAAAAAAGCTTGTGCCCCTCTTGGCAAGGTGAACCCTCACTGCATGTACATCTATCCGCTTGACTTCTTTGTCACAGATGCAATAAATCTTCATTGGATAGCGGATTTTAGGTTTGCACTTGTCAACTTTTGACTTTACTTGAGTTGTCATTTCATTAAATGCCATAATGATCTGCATTTGAATGTTCTTAGGTAGATATCGGTGGCATTGTGCGATGTGCCGTTTGATGTTCTGGCACTTCCCAACACATCCAGCTAGAGGACAGGATTTTCTGAAAAGAAATGGTAAATAATAGGAGGACCTCTTAAACCATGTATAAATCATATAAAACAAGCAAACCTTTCCCCTAAAACACTTACTGAGGTTTGTTTACAGCTTGTTGTATAGCGCGAGGGCGAGGTTTGTGAGAAGGCCCAAGTTTTGTAACGAGTTTGAGTTTCTGCTCCTTTTTGAAAAGTCTCCAAAACTTCTTTGTTAGTAGCAAACAATTTTCTTTTTCTGTGTTTAATTTTGTAATTTCCTCTTCATAGAACTGAATCCTTTCTTTGAAATGATTTTTTATTTCCATGAATGATGGAATCCGTGGAAAGCCCTCAAAGGCTTTCTTCATCTCACTCCTGCAATTTACATCCATATTCCGTTGCATGAAGCTGTGGTGTGAAATGTTTGTCATGAATGAAGCAAGCCTCTCACTCTCTTCATCCGATATATCTTCATCATCATCATCAGAGTAGCAAGCAGACTCCTCCTCCAAAGTTACAATAGACGATGATGTGGCCTCTGTAAAAAACATCTTGTTTAGTACTATGTAACGATTTAAATAAAGTTCATATAAAGACTGCCCTTTGACCTCACCTACCTGAGCACTCAATATTGACAGCATTGCCAAGATCTGCGGTAGAAAGTCTACTGGTTCCTGCAAAAGCAATAAACATTGGTTTGATGTTATGAATTGAAAACACTATCATATATGTCATCTTAAACAAACTTTTCTTAGTAAAGTCTTTACCTGCTCTCTCGCCTCTGCTTATACGAGGAATTCCCAGCGACTCTACTGTCTCTTCTTCCGATGAGGATATGTCATCTCTTTGTTTAGATTTTAAAACACGGTACTGTTTTTCAATGTCAAAGTGTGGATCCTTATCGGAGTCATCCCCAAAGGACAACTCGGATGCGCAGTTGTCGGAATCTGTCATTATTTTTTTTTACCTGTTTAGCTTTTATTCAACCTGTAAAGAAAATTGGTTTATATCAAATTGCTTTAAAAATAAAATTTTTAATCTGCATGGGAGCAGATGGTTTGGAATCAGAGTTTTCCTTCTCATAGGCTATGTTGGTCCACGGCACAGGACAGTGTGCAACCTTCAAGAGAAGGCTTCCCCCATCCGCCACCCGGGGGACGCGCCTCTACGCTGTATAGCCCCAGCGTGAGGATTAAATTATCCCTGTTCTCACTAGCTGTTGAGGGATGGGAGTCTTGAATCGTCATTTTTCGTCACAACCTCCACGTGCCGAGAGTGGGTAGTTTGCGTGCCTGCTGCCTTCTTTTGATGTGACAGTCATTTCAAGCTCCCTCTACAGAATATAAACTAGATTCCCAGTTAACCGTTATAACCATTGTGTGCATACAACCTACTATCGCAGGCTGATAAATCAGCGCTGTTGCTGTGCGTGGCTTGCTCTCACTAGCAATATTTTTTTCTGCCACCATGATTGATTGATTCATTGGTGACAATAGATCATGGTGCCGCAACATCGAGGTCATTTGGCACCGTACTAAAAACACTAAAAATTAAAAAGCTACATAGATACTACAATAAAAAGAAAAAGAAATCTACAGGAGGTGGAGAAAGCCACTTTCCTGTAGGAATTTTAACACTTCATGTCCCGGGGTGAGTGCCTCCTCCCCCAGCACCAGGGAGAGAGAGAAACTCCCATCTCTGCTCCGACACTGGGCGAGGTACTGCTCTCGCAGTTCCCTCAGACTGGGGCACTCGACCAGCAAGTGCCGCACAGTCAGGGGAACTAAGCAATCATCACAATAGGGCTCAACTCCCCGGGACATGAGGAAACCGTGGGTGAGGCGGGTATGGCCCGTCCGTAGACGGGCCAATGCTGTCTCACGGCAGCGGCCTCGGACGTGCGCATAAGACCAGGGGCTCACAGCCCTTGCGGTAATTGCACCCATCTTGGAGGTAGCTCTATTGGCATTCCATCTCTCTTGCCAAACTACAACAATAGCAGCTCGAATTGTGGGAAACAGGTCTCTGTGAGGGACGGGGCAGGTAGTGACTTGACGTGAGGCGCCAGTCTTAGCTAGCTCATCTGCCTTCTCGTTCCCTTTAACAGAGACATGGGCTGGTACCCAACAAAAAGTAATTCTGTGCCCACGACGGGCTGCTAGTACGAGCCAGTTGAAAATTTCTGAGACTATTGGATGTGCGTTATTAAAATCCTCAAGGGCTGACAAAGCTGCTCTGGAGTCGGAAAAAATAACAAAACCTCCAACATTCAAGGTAAAAAGAGATTTTATCGCTACTAAAATGGCCCACAGCTCTGCGGTAAAAATTGATGTACAGGGGGGTAGACTGCCGCACCGGGTAAAATCAGGGAAGACAGCTCCAAATCCGACGCCTGCATCGGATTTGGAGCCGTCAGTAAAAATGGGCGTGCAACCCTCATGTACGGAGGCATGATCGGTGAACAAAGTCCTCGCAGCATGCTCCGACATAGCACTCTTGTTAGCCGGCATGTAACGGCAATACGATACTGCCAGCCGCTTCCACGGCGGGACAGGCAATAATCGTGGGACAGCTATGGCAGGGCGAGGAAGGGACAACTCTTCAATCACGCCACGAGCCCGAAAGCCAAAAGGCTGTGGGAAGTGCGGGTGCTGGGTGAAAGTGGCGTCCCGTGAAGTGTCCGTCACAGCACTGTAAGTGGGATCACCATAGAGACTTTGGCATCTGAACCACAAACGTGCCATCTGAGTCTGACGGTGAAGGTCGAGGGGTAACACTCCTGCATCTACGAGTAGACTGGGGATTGGGCAAGACCGAAAGGCGCCCGTCGCCAGTCTGATTCCACCGTGATGTACAGAGTCGAGAGTACGAAGGCGAGGGGATGTGGCTGAAGCGTAGACTTGGGAACCGTAATCTAACTTGGACAGAACGAAACAGTGATATAAACGGAGGAGAATGGTGCGGTCAGCTCCCCAAGACACATGGGAAAGAAAACGGAGCAAGGGACATCCGCCGCTGGCAAGCAGCTTTCAGGTCCCGCAGGTGTGGCAACCATGTAAGGCGTCTGTCAAATATTAAGCCCAAGAATCGAGTCGTTTCAACTACTGGCAGTCTCCTGCCATAGAGGTATAGGTCTGGATCCCTAAAATCACCTCTGCTTCGAGAGAAAAGCATAGCAACCGTCTTTGTGGGGGAAAAGTTAAAACCATGACTATCGGCCCAACGGGTGACCCGGCCAAGAGCCAACTGGATGTGTCGCTCGGCCACATCGAGACGAGAGGAAGCGTAGGAGAGGGAAAAGTCATCAGCGTATAGCGTGCATCGAAAGTCCCGGTGGACGCACTCGGTGATGCTATTGATGGCAACGCTGAATAGAGTGACACTGAGGACACTACCTTGTGGGACTCCTTCTTCTTGCTCAAAAGAGCTAGAAAGAGCAGTGCCCACCCTCACCCTAAAAGTACGGTCCTGTAAAAAAGACCGGAGGAACAGAGGGAGGTGACCCCTGAGTCCAACCGTATGGAGAGCTCGTAGAATGCCATACCTCCAGGTGGTGTCGTATGCCTTTTCAAGGTCGAAAAAGACGCTCACAACCCGCTGCCTGCAAGCAAAAGCTTGGCAGATAGTTTTTTCTAATCGCAGAAGAGCGTCTAAAGTAGAGCGAGATCGACGAAAACCACACTGTACTGCCGAAAGATGGCCACCCTTCTCAAGGAACCAGACTAGACGAGTGTTAATCATCTTCTCCAAAACTTTAATCATGCAAACGGTAAGGGCAATGGGTCGATAGCTAAGGGGGAGTGAGGCGTCCTTTCCAGGCTTGGGGATTGGTATGACTATAGCAGACTTCCAGGAGGGTGGTACGTATCCGTCACTCCACATCCTATTAAATAATCCTAGGAGGAAGGACAGTGATCCAGAATTTAGGTGACGGATCATTGAGTATGTAATGTTATCTGCCCCTGGGGAAGAGTCCTTACAGGAAGATAAAGCTGAACGCAGTTCCGGTGGAGAGTAAGGGACATTGTAGTTTTCACCCCCACGAGATGAAAAGTCTAGTTGGCGAGCCTCGTCTGCCTCAAACTGGCGACGCACTGCTGGAGATCTCGAGGCCCGGCTGGACACCAAAGAAAAAGTCTCAGCGAGTGTGTTGGCTACCGCCTGGCTGTTAGATACCTTATCCCCGTTGACATGGAGGACCGGAGGCGGGCCTGGAGAGAACTTTCCTGCTATCTTCCGCACGCGCTTGAATACCTGCGACATAGGTGTCTGCACGTTCAATGTGGAGACAAAAGATGCAAGGGACTTACGGCGAGCATCCTTGAGGACTCGGCGAGCCTTAGCTCTAGCCAGTCTGTATTGTCCCCGGAAAAATTCGGTTTTGTGTCGACGGTACCTACCAAAAGCTCGACGACGCTCTGTCACTGCCTGTCTACACTCATCAGACCACCAGGGGACCGGTCGGCGCTTGGTAAACCCTGTGGTCTGAGGGATGGAAAGCTCACCAGCTCGCTGGAGTATAGATGTAAAATACTCGACAGCGCTGTCTATGTCTAAAAACTCATCAACCTCGCAGTCAACTATGGCAAGTTGTTTAAAAAGTCCCCAGTCAGCGCGGTCTAGCCGCCAGCGGGGGACACGGGGTAAGGGGAGGACGTCGGGAGAAGACAGGAGTATAGGGTAGTGGTCACTCCCACAAAGATCTCCTGTGACGCTCCATGTGAAGTCAAGTAGGGTGTCGGGAGAACACAATGATAAATCTAGGGCCGAGGTGGTGTCTGTCTGGATGTGGTAGTGTGTATGGTCACCGGTGTTAAAAATACCTAGATCTAAGGCTTCAACCACAGTGGCAATCATTGCTCCCCTGGGGTTGATAAGTGTATCTCCCCACAGGGTGTGCCGACTATTAAAATCTCCTAAAACAATAAACGGGGAAGGCAATTGCTGGACTAGGGAATTGATTGATTGATTGATTGGTGACAATAGATCATGGTGCCGCAACATCGAGGTCATTTGGCACCGTACTTAAAAAACTAAAAATTAAAAAGCTACATAAATACTACTTAAAAAGAAAAATAAATCTACAGGAGGTGGAGAAAGCCACTTTCCTGTAGGAATTTTAACACTTCATGTCCCGGGGAGAGTGCCTCCTCCCCCAGCACCAGAGAGAGAGAGAAACTCCCATCTCTGCTCCGACACTGGGCGAGGTACTGCTCTCGCAGTTCCCTCAGACTGGGGCACTCGACCAGCAAGTGCCGCACAGTCAGGGGAACTAAGCAATCATCACAATAGGGCTCAACTCCCCGGGACATGAGGAAACCATGGGTGAGGCGGGTATGGCCCGTCCGTAGACGGGCCAATGCTGTCTCACGGCAGCGGCCTCGGACGTGCGCATAAGACCAGGGGCTCACAGCCCTTGCGGTAATTGCACCCATCTTGGAGGTAGCTCTATTGGCATTCCATCTCTCTTGCCAAACTAGAACAATAGCAGCTCGAATTGTGGGAAACAGGTCTCTGTGAGGGACGGGGCAGGTAGTGACTTGACGTGAGGCGCCAGTCTTAGCTAGCTCATCTGCCTTCTCGTTCCCTTTAACAGAGACATGGGCTGGTACCCAACAAAAAGTAATTCTGTGCCCACGACGGGCTGCTAGTACGAGCCAGTTGAAAATTTCTGAGACTATTGGATGTACGTTATTAAAATCCTCAAGGGCTGACAAAGCTGCTCTGGAGTCGGAAAAAATAACAAAACCTCCAACATTCAAGGTAAAAAGAGATTTTATCGCTACTAAAATGGCCCACAGCTCTGCGGTAAAAATTGATGTACAGGGGGGTAGACTGCCGCACCGGGTAAAATCAGGGAAGACCGCTCCAAATCCGACGCCTGCATCGGATTTGGAGCCGTCAGTAAAAATGGGCGTGCAACCCTCATGTACGGAGGCATGATCGGTGAACAAAGTCCTCGCAGCATGCTCCGACATAGCACTCTTGTTAGCCGGCATGTAACGGCAATACGATACTGCCAGCCGCCTCCACGGCGGGACAGGCAATAATCGTGGGACAGCTATGGCAGGGCGAGGAAGGGACAACTCTTCAATCACGCCACGAGCCCGAAAGCCAAAAGGCTTTGGGAAGTGCGGGTGCTGGGTGTAAAGTGGCGTCCCGTGAAGTGTCCGTCACAGCACTGTAAGTGGGATCACCATAGAGACTTTGGCATCTGAACCACAAACGTGCCATCTGAGTCTGACGGTGAAGGTCGAGGGGTAACACTCCTGCATCTACGAGTAGACTGGGGATTGGGACAAGACCGAAAGGCGCCCGTCGCCAGTCTGATTCCACCGTGATGTACAGAGTCGAGAGTACGAAGGCGAGGGGATGTGGCTGAGGCGTAGACTTGGGAACCGTAATCTAACTTGGACAGAACGAAACAGTGATATAAAACGGAGGAGAATGGTGCGGTCAGCTCCCCAAGACACATGGGAAAGAAAACGGAGCAAGGACATCCGTCGCTGGCAAGCCGCTTTCAGGTCCCGCAGGTGTGGCAACCATGTAAGGCGTCTGTCAAATATTAAGCCCAAGAATCGAGTCGTTTCAACTACTGGCAGTCTCCTGCCATAGAGGTATAGGTCTGGATCCCTAAAATCACCTCTGCTTCGAGAGAAAAGCATAGCAACCGTCTTTGTGGGGGAAAAGTTAAAACCATGACTATCGGCCCAACGGGTGACCCGGCCAAGAGCCAACTGGATGTGTCGCTCGGCCACATCGAGACGAGAGGAAGCGTAGGAGAGGGAAAAGTCATCCGCGTATAGCGTGCATCGAAAGTCCCGGTGGACGCACTCGGTGATGCTATTGATGGCAACGCTGAATAGAGTGACACTGAGGACACTACCTTGTGGGACTCCTTCTTCTTGCTCAAAAGAGCTAGAAAGAGCAGTGCCCACCCTCACCCTAAAAGTACGGTCCTGTAAAAAAGACCGGAGGAACAGAGGGAGGTGACCCCTGAGTCCAACCGTATGGAGAGCTCGTAGAATGCCATACCTCCAGGTGGTGTCGTATGCCTTTTCAAGGTCGAAAAAGACGCTCACAACCCGCTGCCTGCAAGCAAAAGCTTGGCAGATAGTGTTTTCTAATCGCAGAAGAGCGTCTAAAGTAGAGCGAGATCGACGGAAACCACACTGTACTGCCGAAAGATGGCCACCCTTCTCAAGGAAATACCTAGATCTAAGGCTTCAACCACAGTTGCAATCATTGCTCCCCTGGGGTTGATAAGTGTATCTCCCCACAGGGTGTGCCGACCATTAAAATCTCCTAAAATAATAAACGGGGAAGGCAATTGCTGGACTAGGGAAACGAAGTCCTCTCTGTCTACTGGAGAATTGGGAGGGAGGTATAAAGAGCAGACAGTGTAAGTTCTCCTGAGGTGGAGCTGGACAGCCACCAGCTGCAGGGGGGAGACAATATTAAAAGAGGTAAAAGCAATGCCTCGTGAGTTATCTAAAAAAATTGCTGTTCCACCATGATGGCCTTGCGCGCGATCATGGGAGAGTAAAAGCCAGAGTAACCCCTGGGTGTAGGATGGGAAGACAAACCAATCATAGTCTCCTGGAGACAGACACAGACCGGCTGGTGTCTTCGCAGGAGTAGACTGAGCTCCTCCCAATTCCCTCTCAACCCACGAAGGTTCCACTGTAAAATATTAAAAATATTAAAATTAACGGTGCGTGGGGAGGCCCCTAGAGGAGACCCTCCCAACACCAGTATCCTTCTTGCTCTTACCCTGCCTAATGGCAGTGGCTAGAGCAGTGGAGGCAGTGGACAATCGCCTTGCAGTCTTTCCTAGCCCAGTGGCCAGTGAGGTGGCCACAGCAGCAGGAGCAGTGATGACGGCGTGAGCCGACAACGGGGTAGGAGTGACGGCCGGAGCCGACACCAAGGCGGTAGTAACAGCCGTAGCCGACACAGGGGCGGGAGTAACGGCCAGAGCCGTCACCGGGGCAGGAGTGTTGGTGGGAGTGACGGTCGGAGCCGACACCAGGGGGGGAGTGACGACCGGGGCCGACACCGGGGTGGGAGTGACGGCCGGAGCCGACACCGGGGTGGGAGTGACGGCCGGAGCCGACACCGGGGTGGGAGTGACGGCCGGAGCCGACACCGGGGTAGAAGTGACGGCCGGAGCCGACATGGGGTGGGAGTGACGGCCGGAGCCGACACCTGGGGTGGGAGTGACGGCCGGAGCGACACCTGGGTGGGAGTGACGGTCAGAGCCGACACCGGGGAGGAAGTGACGGCCGAAGCCGACACAGGGGTAGGAGTGACGGCCGGAGCCGACACTGGTGGGGGCCTTCGAGGCCCACCAGAGGGTATAGAGGATCGTGCCTCCTTAGGAAGGGGCACCTCCTCGAGGGAGTCCTCACTTCTGCTACGCTTATGGTGTGATGGCGTAGCAGTAGGGGCCTGAGTGAGTTCCTCTGACACCTCCATAGATGTAGAGGGCAGAGCAGCAGGAGCAACAGCATTTTTGTGGGAATCATTTTGTGGCTTAGCCACTTGGTGCACTGTAGCAGTCGTTTTGCGGAGTTGACGTCTATTATGAAGAGAGGAAAGCATAGTTGCATAAGTCACTCCTGGACGTATATGCGTAGTAAGAACTCTACGCTTTGCCTCGGCAAAATCAATTTTCTCCGTGGTCCTGATGGAGAGTACTTCCCTCTCAAATCTGTAGCGGTCGCAGTCTTTTGAGTAAGCTGGGTGAGGTCCGTGGCAGTTAAAACAGGAGACAGGACCAGGGCAGGTCGTGCCATCGTGATCCGTCGTACCACAGGACGGGCACACCGCTGGTAGGCCATCTTGTAACCTACGGCAGGAACGACTGACATGTCCGAATGCCTGACAGTGATAGCATCGCCTATGGGGACGGTATGTATGCTTTTACTGGGAGGCGGAGCCACGCCAGTTTGACAACTTCAGGCAGTTTGAGTCGGTCGAAAGTGAGAAAGAGGGTAGGGGTGGGAACAAGAACTCCATCAACTTTCCTTTGTAGACGATCAACTCCTACAACACCCTGATCACTCAGTTCGTGTAGAAGCTTTTCGTTTGAGTAGCGCATGACGTCACGAGAAAAGATGACCCCCTTACACTGGTTGAGGGTAGCGTGTGGAGTACACGCCACCTGCGTTCCAGGGACAGAGGAGATCGCTCTGAGGGCGAGCACTCTCTTCCGGGGACGACACCTCCACTAGGAGACTACCATCCCTTTGGGAGGAGACCTTAGGCTCGCGTCCACAAACTTTAATGAGTGCTCGATGTACGTCAAATATGTCTAGATCCATAACAGACACACCATCAAGAGACTTGATGACAAGGAATTGTTCGTAATATGCCGGCTCGAAAGTACCTGGTAGAGTCTGAATGAGAGGGCCTGAAAAGCCCTTCTGTGCGTTAACGCGTCTTTGTTTTCTAGGCTTATAATTCAAAAATTCTCGGTTCGAATCTGTAGAATTCGAAGCGGAGGGGACAGTGGTCCCAGTTGCACCACCCGTGGCCCGGAAAGGCTCAAGCGTGGCGATAAGGGAAGATCGAGAAGAAGAAGCCGGGGACGAGCGGACGTCAGGGAGCGAGCTTGGTCGCGAAAGTGGTGGTGAAGATGCCATAAAATATTAAGAAAACATTCGCTTCCCCACCCCCCCACCCACCACGGAGCCCAACAAGGGAGGGATGTATGTTGAGGCACGACGGCTCCCAACAGCCCTAGGGGTAGTGGGGGAAGTATACGCAGCCACTGCCTGGAGTGAGGTGGCAGCCGCGGGACCGTTGCGGTGCCCACCAGACAGCAGCCGCTTGACCCTAGCCAACGCATGACCAGCCGATTGATCCAGCGGGGCCACACTGGACCACCTGTCTTACCCCAACTCCCCCACCAAAGAAGTGTGTTGTCCACCGCAGGGAACTACCTCCTGCCCTGCGGTGGACTCAACTCCCAGATGAGGGAGCGCGGGGAGTATACAGGACGCCACGCACGGCAAACACGCTGGGAGGCTTAGTCCTGCCCTAGATGTAGACGGGTAAGGACGAGCAACATCACCGGTAGGCCTCCTCTACCAGCAATGAAGGGGGAGTGCTTGGTCCACGAGGCCGACGGACACTAACCCTACAGAGACGGACAGGGCCCCACAGGATGGGGCGCCGCCGACCACGCTTCAAGCCCCGCCACCACATCAAGGTGACTCCCCACGGTGGGGCCGGGACATGATGAAACCGTGGGTGAGGCGGGTATGGCCCGTCCGTAGACGGGCCAATGCTGTCTCACGGCAGCGGCCTCGGACGTGCGCATAAGACCAGGGGCTCACAGCCCTTGCGGTAATTGCACCCATCTTGGAGGTAGCTCTATTGGCATTCCATCTCTCTTGCCAAACTACACGAATAGCAGCTCGAATTGTGGGAAACAGGTCTCTGTGAGGGACGGGGCAGGTAGTGACTTGACGTGAGGCGCCAGTCTTAGCTAGCTCATCTGCCTTCTCGTTCCCTTTAACAGAGACATGGGCTGGTACCCAACGAAAATAAATTATGTGCCCACGACGGGCTGCTAGTACGAGCCAGTTGAAAATTTCTGAGACAATTGAATGTGCGTTATTAAAATCCTCAAGGGCTGACAAAGCGTCTCTGGAGTCTGAAAAAATAACAAAACCTCCAACATTCAAGGTAAAAAGAGATTTTATCGCTACTAAAATGGCCCACAGCTCTGCGGTAAAAATTATGAGCGAGACTGATTATGGCTTTACGAGCTGATCCAGGAATAACAACTTGATGAGTTTCAGCCCAGGTGTCTGTGTTTGAGAGGTGAGGTGGTCTGTACAGTCTAATGAAAACTTTATCTTTGTAATAGTAGCAAGGAGTCTTACTGAAATCATTTTCTACAACTGAGTGTCTGATGGAACTTAGTGAAGCATCTGTTTGTTGTGCTTTTATCAAATCTTCCTTCGAGATTATTTCATTGTACAAATTTTCAGATGGGGTTACATAAATACTAGGTGGTGAAACCATATTCTTTGCTGATTGAGATCTGGTGACAGCACAGCTAGGGAATATGTCATTATTTTGTTCTATTTGAACTTGCTTCACTGGAGTGTCTACAACTCTAGGTGATGGAACTACTTGTGAGCCCGCCAAGTCGTTCCCTAGTATACCAGGAACGGGGAGTGGATCTTTCTTGATAGCAACTTCTGCTTCTCCAATGAATATGGGGGAATCTAGAAATACCTTTGCGACTGGGTAGGATGCCTGAGTAGTTAAATCAGCAAGCAATACTTTCTCTCCAGTGAATGCTGTATGCACGTTTGGGAGAGCTTGGACATGGAGAACCGATTGAGCAGCATCCGTATCTCTGAGGATGATTATAGGGTATTTCTGTGAGTTCCCATTGAGAGCTATACTTCCCTGAGTGGTAAATGGAGAGAACAGATTGGTGTTAGCTGACTTAGCTGTGTTTGTAGAAGCAGTGGGCCTAGGTTGTGTTGGGCTTTGGTTTTTTGCAGTGTAACAGTTTGGTCGCCTACAATCCTGGATCACATGACTTGTGTTCTTACAATAGGTACAATACAATTCTGAACCATAATTTTGTTTATCAGTGAACGTCCGCAGCTTATATGGCTTTTGAAACCATGAACCATCAGAGGAGGACATT
>JAPQNM010001498.1:40000-102500 GCA_029783475.1 Metacarcinus magister | reverse complement strand
AAGTAACCACTGAAACGCCCGGACGGTCCGCCCTATGGAATATCAATAGAAAGTGCGGACCGTCCTGAAGGGTAGGGTAAAATAAGACCGTATAACTGATTCAAACCTAAAACAAAGGTTACAGCAATAGCTAATGCACACAAGATTCGGCACGCTGAGTCCGTTCCAACGCCACTAAAATATTGGACGTGCATTGATTTGTTTCAAATCTACAGCACGTATATTATGGTGCCAAAGATTCAGGACGGTCCGCAAGTAGGAAGCTTATGAACATCATTTGGCATTAGGAAAAACATGTTTGGTCTCTGCAAGGTTTCCCCCTCGATTGGTCACACTACCTTGTGAGGAGGCTGGAGGTTTCGTCACGCAAGCCTTAGATTTTGTCTTTCCATACTAGGAACACGAGACTTCCTTGATAGCCGTTGGATGAGCCCGAAATGGAGTTGCCAGTGGGGAGAATTGGTCTCCCGCGCTACCAACGCGCGGAGATACCGGCCGAGCGGGGATGGTTACAAGATACTATTTTCTCACTGGCTAGGAACACGGGACATGCTTGGCTGGCATTGGGTGAGCGCCGGATGGAGTTGACAGTTGGGGGACTGAGTCTCTTGTGCTACCAATGCGTGGACGTACTGTCCAAGCGGGGATGGTTCTGGACTAAAAAAAAGGTCGAGAGGACCCTAAAGTGTTTTAAATCTGGCAAAGTGGAGAGCGAGGCCAGCTCGCTACGCTCCGTTTCATGGTGCACTAAGCTTGCGCATGGTTAAGGTAGCCCGTACCCCGCCAAGAGACTAACACCAGTTTGCGCTCGCAAATATAGTAAGAAGGCATCGTATCTGGCTCAACCTTCTAAGGCCTCCCTCGCGTTGAATGCTGCGTACGTGCGTCAGACATCAGTCCTAACCATTTGGTTTTCTCTACCAAGCAGAGATTCAAATCACACAGTAGCTTCACAGGGAGAGTGTGACGAAAAATACCAATGAGAGGCTCATAAAAGGCTTCGTAATTGGAATGAGTACTCTGTAAATTCTTCAACGAGGACCCATGTTTATGCAAGGCTATCCCCTCGATTGGGTGAGCGCTGGATGGAGTTGATAGTTGGGGGACTGGGTCTCCCGCGATACCAATGCGTGGACGTACAGTCCAAGCGGAGAAGGTTCTGGACAAAAAAAAGGCCGAGAGGACCCTAAATTGTCTTAAATCTGGCAAAGTGGAGCCCGAGACCAACTTGCTACGCTCCGTTTCATGCTGCACTAAGCTTGGGCGCAGTTAAGGTAGCCGCTTACCTCACAGCAAACGAGTACGAGTTCGCGCTGAAAAATATAGTAAGAAGGCATTGTTTCTGGCTCAATCTCATAAGGCCTCCCTCGCGCTGAATGCTTTATACGTGCGTCAGACATCAGTCCTAATAACCATTTGGTTCTCTACCAAGCAGAAACGCAAATTACACAGGGGCCTTCACATGGAGAGTGTGACGAAAAGTACTAATGAGAGGCTTATAAAAGGGTAATTGGAGTGAGTACGTTGTAAATTTTTCAACGAGGACCCGTGTTTATGAAAGGCTACCCCCTCGATTGGTCACTACCTTGTCGTGGTGAGGGGGCTTGATCGTCCCACACGCACACGCACACGTTGTGTGGGACTGACTAAAAGTGACCTAGTAGGCACGCTATTTGCCCAGCGTGCATTTTGTTAACGTTGTACATTATCTCATGTTTTTTTCTCCTTGCAGGTCTAATGAAACAGGTTGAAAAGGAGTGAAAAGACAATAACAGACAGCATGTCTGGTAGTGTCTATGATGAAAGAGTGCCTTCAACTAGCAAGGCTGGAATGGAAGATGAACTATTCCATTCTGAAAGTGAAAGTGATAGTTATAAAGACGACAGTGATCGTGACAGTGACTTTTCTATACTGAAAGAGTCCAAGAGGAAGGACATCTCCTCCGGGGAGGATGAGATGCTAAACACCTTAGGAAGACCAAGGAAGAGACGTAGGCTGCAGAAGAAAGTTCCAGTTGCATGCTCTCCAAGCATTGGTACGTATATGTGCAGAATCACACATGGGAATTGTGAACATCCTTTTTTGTTACTGTAAGCTTACTAACACAGCTTACTAACACAGATTTCTTTACAGATGGCGAGGAATATACGGAGGAATATACGGAGGAGGAGGAGGAGGAGGGTATTTCTGCTGAAGAAATAAGGGAATTGTCACTGAACGTGGCAGGACAGAGTCTATCCTCTATGGTAGATAGTGTAACAGGTATAAAAGGAATCAGAAAGCAGGAATTCTTAAAGAGGTTTGAGGCATTCCACACAGTGCCAAACCTCGATGAGATTTCTGCCCACTTTCAAACACAGATTGAACAGCATAAACAACAAATTATAAAAATAGAAGGCACTAGAGACAAGTGTTTGATATTTGCTACAGCCTACTGGCAATCATACAAGAGCAAACAGGCACTGGCTCTCAGACAGACTCTTATATGCACCAGCCAAAAACGATGTCAAACCTCTATGGTAGGAGACTGCCAGTAGTGGAAACGACTCGATTCTTGGGCTTAATATTTGACAGACGCCTTACATGGTTGCCACACCTGCGGGACCTGAAAGCTGCTTGCCAGCGGCGGATGTCCCTGCTCCGTTTTCTTTCCCATGTGTCTTGGGGAGCTGACCGCACCATTCTCCTCCGTTTATATCACTGTTTCGTTCTGTCGAAGTTAGATTACGGTTCCCAAGTCTACGCTTCAGCCACATCCCCTCGCCTTCGTACTCTCGACTCTGTACATCACGGTGGAATCAGACTGGCGACGGGCGCCTTTCGGTCTTGCCCAATCCCCAGTCTACTCGTAGATGCAGGAGTGTTACCCCTCGACCTTCACCGTCAGACTCAGATGGCACGTTTGTGGTTCAGATGCCAAAGTCTCTATGGTGATCCCACTTACAGTGCTGTGACGGACACTTCACGGGACGCCACTTTCACCCAGCACCCGCACTTCCCACAGCCTTTTGGCTTTCGGGCTCGTGGCGTGATTGAAGAGTTGTCCCTTCCTCGCCCTGCCATAGCTGTCCCACGATTATTGCCTGTCCCGCCGTGGAAGCGGCTGGCAGTATCGTATTGCCGTTACATGCCGGCTAACAAGAGTGCTATGTCGGAGCATGCTGCGAGGACTTTGTTCACCGATCATGCCTCCGTAAATGAGGGTTACACGCCCATTTTTACTGACGGCTCCAAATCCGATGCAGGCGTCAGATTTGGAGCTGATTTTACCCGGTGCGGCAGTCTACCCCCCTGTACATCAATTTTTACCGCAGAGCTGTGGGCCATTTTAGTAGCGATAAAATCTCTTTTTACCTTGAATGTTGAATGTTGGAGGTTTTGTTATTTTTTCAGACTCCAGAGCGGCTTTGTCAGCCCTTGAGGATTTTAATAACGCACATCCAATAGTCTCAGAAATTTTCAACTGGCTCGTACTAGCAGCCCGTCGTGGGCACAGAATTTCTTTTTGTTGGGTACCAGCCCATGTCTCTGTTAAAGGGAACGAGAAGGCAGATGAGCTAGCTAAGACTGGCGCCTCACGTCAAGTCACTACCTGCCTCGTCCCTCACAGAGACCTGTTTCCCACAATTCGAGATGCTATTGTTGTAGTTTGGCAAGAGAGATGGAATGCCAATAGAGCTACCTCCAAGATGGGTGCAATTACCGCAAGGGCTGTGAGCCCCTGGGCTTATGCGCACGTCCGAGGCCGCTGCCGTGAGACAGCATTGGCCCGTCTACGGACGGGCCATACCCGCCTCACCCACGGTTTCCTCATGTCCCGGGGAGTTCAGCCCTATTGTGATGATTGCTTAGTTCCCCTTGATAGTATACGGATAATATTGAAGACTTCAACAAGAGTTTGATATTTTATTGCAGAATACGAATATATTGAGTAGTGTGAGGGTAACAATGCACAATCTCCTGTCAGTGTGTTTCCTGCCTTAATATTGTCGACATTGTTTGCGAGAATGATGATCGACCATTCCTACTGGAAATCATACAATTGTATTAGGATTTACCTTTACTGTGGCAGGTTAAAAGCAATGAATACAGTGACAGACAAGAAAAAGACTGCTTATGAAGTCTTGTTGAAAAATATAATAAAAAAAATACCCAAAAGGTACAAGAGATGAGGTAAGGAAAAAAAAAATCACTCCGAACAAACTTTAGAAAGGAAGCATCGAAAATAAAAAAAAGTTCACAGAAATATGGAGCTGATTCAGATGACGTTTATCAACCAACGTTATGATATTTTCATGAGATGTAGTTTCAAGTAGATCAAGAAACGTCTTCACAGTCTCAAGCATAAAAAGCATAGAGAAGGATAAGGAATGAAATGAAACATGATGAA
This sequence comes from Metacarcinus magister, assembly GCA_029783475.1. Classification (NCBI taxonomy): domain Eukaryota; kingdom Metazoa; phylum Arthropoda; class Malacostraca; order Decapoda; family Cancridae; genus Metacarcinus; species Metacarcinus magister. The sequence goes on along the minus strand of JAPQNM010001498.1, from coordinate 98,109 downwards.
TGAAACATCATCGGTAAGTAAAATATGTATTGAACTCATATTCCTAATAATATCAACAAACATATGATACCACATTAATAATGAGTATTAAGTTATAGGCTGTATCATCATATAATCAATTATTGTATAATCTTGTTTTTCGTAGGCTGTATCATTAAAGAATCAACTATTGTATAGCCTTGCTTTTTATAGGCTGTATCATTCAAGAATCAATTATTGTATAGCCTTGCTTTATATAGACTATCATCATATAATCAATTATTGTATAGCCTTGCTTTATATAGATTGTATCATCGAAGAATCAATTATTGTATACAATAATTGATTCTTTGATGATACAGTCTATATAAAGCAAGGCTATACAATAATTGATTCTTTGATGATAGTCTATATAAAGCAAGGAAGGCTATACAATAATTGATTCTTGAATGATACAGCCCATAAAAAGCAAGGTAGGCTTAGGCGTGTGACACTTTTTTTAAAAATCTATTATTAGTATACAGGAAATTACATAATAAATCAACATAATAGTGGTGCAAATACAAAGTCTAGTGTACCCTTGCATCATACAATTGTATAGGGATTTACCTGTACTGTGGCAGTTTAAAAGCAATGAATTCAGTGACAGACAAAAGAAAGATTGCATATGAAGTCTTGTTAAAAAAGTATAATAAAAAATACCCAAAAGGTACAAGAGATGAGGTAAGAAAAAAATAAAATCACTCACAACAAACAAAAAGGAATTATCGAAAATAAAAAGTTCACAGAATTATGGGGCTGATTCAGATGACGTTTATCAAACAACGTTATGACATTTTGATGAAATGCAGTTTAAAGTAGATCAAGAAACGCCTTCACAGTCTATAAGCACAAAAAGCATAGAGGAGGATGAGGAATGAAATGATACATGATAAATGAAACATCATCGGTAAGTAAAATATGTATTGAACTACTATTGCTAATAATATCAACAAACATTTGATACCACATTAATAATGAATATTAAGTTATAGGCTGTATCATTCAAGAATCAATTATTGTATAGCCTGGCTTTATATAGACTATCATCAAATAATCAATTATTGTATAGCCTTGCTTTATATAGACTGTATCACAAAAGGCATAGCGAAGGATGAGGAATGAAATGAAACATAATGAATGAAACATCATCTGTAAATAAAATATGTATTAAACTACTATTGCAAAAAATATAAACAAACATGATACCACATTAACAATGAATATTAAGTTATAGGCTGTATCATCAATGAATCAATTATTGTATAACTCTGCTTTTAGTAGGTTGTATCATTAAAGAATCAACTACTGTATAGCCTTGCTTTTTATAGGTTGTATCATTCAAGTATCAATTATTGTATAGCCTTGCTTTTTATAGGCTGTATCATCAATATCATCATCATAATTGATTCTTTGATGGTATAGTCTATATAAAGCAAGGCTATACAATAATTGATTCTTTGATGATACAGTGTATATAAAGCAGGGCTATATAATAATTGATTCTTGAATGATACAACCTATAAAAAGCAAGGTAGGCTTAGGCGTGTGACACTTTTTTTTAAATCTATTATTAATATACAGGAAACTACATTATAAATCAACATAATAATGGTCCAAATACAAAGTCTATTGTACCCTTGTTTTATATAGCGTATCTATTCTGCCATGGAACCTTTCCTTCTAGGTTTTAGTAATCACAGTAGCTCTCCCGAACCAGTTTTACATGCTGTGATGGATTTCTAGTCTTAGTACTCTGCAAATTTAGTAGTTGTGTTACTGATCGCCATGATCCCTCATGGTTATGTCCGGTTTCCAAATTTTGTATGTCTATACTGCCTTGGTATGCATCTGATTTTCTACTTCGTAAGTAATTATGTAAATAACAACAGGTTAAAAATAATGTACTGAGTTTTATCAGATGATACACAAATAGACCTCTTAAACACCAAACCAAGCATTCTTAATCCCAAAAGCATTCATAACAATGAGTTCTGGTCTACTAAGCCGATAATTGCATATACGGTTTCCTCATGTCCCGGGGAGTTGAGCCCTACTGTGATGACTGCTTAGTTTCCCTGACTGTGCGGCACTTGCTGGTCGAGTGCCCCAACCTGAGGGAATTGCGAGAGCAGTACCTCTCCAAGTGTCGGGGCAGAGATGGGAATTTCTCTATCTCTCTGGCGCCTGGGGGAGGAGGCGCTCTCCTCGGGGCATGAAGTGTTAAAATTCTTACAGGAAAGTGGCTTTCTCCACCGCCTGTAGATTTATTTTTCTTTCTATGTAGCTTTTATATAGCTTTTATTTTCTAGTGCTTTTATTACGGTGCCAAATGACCTCGATGTTGCGGCACCATGATCTATTGTCTCCAATCAATCAATCAATCAACAATGTAAGATCTCAAGGTAAGAATGCATAATTATGGATTTATTTGTGCATTGCATTTTTGTATTTATTAAATCGATATTTACAATTATTTTTTTTTACAGAGTAAAGAAAGAAGACCTTGATTACAAGAAAGAGGTCCGTATTACAGGAGGCGGTCAACATCCAGAACAACCCAACTTTACTGGGGGCATGGTTCTGGTTTGCAGAGCGACGCATGGGTTAAAAGTCATCCATATGTAAGTGTGCGTCCAAAATAAAATTGGCCCTGTCCGTGCGTGCGTTTTCGACTTATTCGACGCAAACGCTTACTTTTAGAACTACATGTAATACAAATGTGTTCCAATTGGGAACAAAAACTGCAAATATTTTGGGGGTAATTTTGACCGTGTCCGAGCTCCTGTTCAAAGTGGGGTAAAAAAATGTAACCTGTCCGAGTACTGAGAGAAATTACCCAAATAAATTACACTACTTTAAGAAATTTGTTCAACTATTTTAGTTTTCTCAGTTAATGGAAAAACCATCAACCCGGTGGGGTGCGTCGCTTACCAAACTATACGTAACCATTCTTTAGAGCTCCCCCGAGTAAGTGTTGAAGGAAATTCACTTTCCTATCTATGTATATCCCAGCAGTAACAACTATGACTCATTTCTAGCCTACCTCAGGGGCCGCGTCGCTTACCCAACTTTAGGTAGCCATTTCCTAGGGTTCTCCCGCGTAAGTCTTCCTGACGGCATGCCCCTTGTACTACTTGGCCTAATACAGACATCTAGCAAGCTACTTGTGTTTTTGTAAAGAACCTACTACCATCAGTCATGTTAAGGGCACACAGCTGCTTCCCCAGATCTATACCTATCAGAGACCATATTAATTTTTGTTGTATGATAAAATCTTTCCTGTGTGTCTGTAGTACATAATTATTATAATTCCTTTAACACACACCTAGACTCCATTGTCTAAGCGAAGAAAGAATAATACAGGCTAAGTGATGTTCATGTTGCAGAATCATGTCATCACATTCCCTGTATCTAAGTCAAAGATTCTGTACTGGGTACTTGACTATATTAATTACTGAGGTACTTATTCTACTCATTGGTTGACTTATTACAAATGAGTGGTGATGTAGTATTTCCATTTGATCCTCATATAATACTATATCATTTATAGCTTTCTTAGCAAATAACATTTATGTAGGACTAATTTTGCATATTCATCATCTGTGTCGCCGAAACGCTTGGACGCCAAAGTTAGTAGTTCCTTCCGTTGATCCGTCCTGGTCTTCTTTTTTGGTGGAATTCATGTGAAGGATTGTGCTGATGTGGAGGCATCAACCTGGAAATCGATGGTCACAAACATATAAATACATATGACATTCATTTACAACTTAAGGATTACGGTACTCAGCTATATATGATGTTACATAATAATTTATTTGATTCCTACAGCTTACCAGGACAACATAAGAATGGAAGGTGATTGCAAAGGATTTCGAAAAGCACTGGAACTTCCCTCAGTGCCTTGGTGCCATATACGGCAGGCATGTGGAAATAAAAATGTCCACTGAACTTGGGATTTATGTTCTACAACTACAAGAAAACATAGAGCATTGTACTAATGGCAGTTGTAAACTCTGAGTATGAATTAATAATGGCAGATGTTGGTATTAATGGTCGGGTGTCTGATGGAGGTGTATTTAGTCACACGACATTTGAACAGTTGTTCAAAGATCAGTCTCTACATCTCCCTGAACCTGCCTGTTTACCAAACAGTGATAGACAAGTTCCATATGTACTGGTAGTTGATAATGCTTTTGCTTTGTCGGAAAACCTGTTGAAGCCATACAACCAAGCCGAACTGATTAATCCTAAAAGTATATGCAATTATCGGCTTAGTAGACCAGGACTCATTGTTATGAATGCGCTCTGGATTATGAATGCTCGGTTTGGTGTGTTCAAGAGGCCTATTTGTGTATCACCTGATAAAGCCCAGTAAAAAAAATTTTAGCCTGTTGCTATTTAAATAATTACTTACGAAGAAGGAAATCAGATGCAAACCAAGGCAGTATGGATATACAAAATTTGGAAACCGGACATAATCATGAGGGATCATGGCGATTAGTAACAAAACAAAAAAATTTGCAGAGTACTAAGACTAGAAATCCATCACAGCATGCAAAACTGGTTCGGGAGAGCTACTGTGAGTACTAAAACCTAGAAGGAAAGGTTCCATGGCAGAATAGATACCTTATATAAAACAAGGGTACAATGGACTTTGTATTTGGATCATCATTATGTTGATATATTATGTAGTTTCCTGTATACTAATACAATATTAAAAAAAGTGTCACACTCCTAAGGCTACCTTGATTTTTATAGGCTGTATCATTCAAAAATCTATTATTGTATAGCCTTGCTTTATATAGACTGTATCATCAAACAATAAATTATTGTATACCATTGCTTTATATAGACTGTATCATCAAAGAATCAATTATGATGATGATATTGATGATACAGTTTATATAAAGCAAGGCTATATAATAATTGTTTCATGAATTGTATGATACAAGGGTACACTAGACTTTGTATTTGGACCACTATTATGTTGATTTATTATGTAATTTTATGTAGACTAATAATACAAAAAAAAAAAGTGTCACACGCCGAAGCCTACCTTGCTTTTTATAGGTTGTATCATTCAAGAATCAATTATTGTATAGCCTTGCTTTATATCAAAGAATCAATTATTGTATAGCATTGCTTTATATAGACTGCATCATCAAAGAATCATTTACGATGATGATATTGATGATACAGCCTATAAAAAGCAAGGCTATACAGTAGTTGATTCTTAAATGATAAAACCTACAAAAACAGGGGTAATACAATAATTGATTCATTGATGATACAGCCTAAAATTTTATATTAATTGTTAATGTGTTATCATATGTTTGTTTATATTATTAGCAATAGTAGTTTAATACATATTTTATTGAACGATGATGTTTCATTCATCATGTTTAATTTAATTCCTCATCCTCCTCAATGCTTTTTGTGCGTGTAGACTGTGAAGGCGTTTCTTGATCTACTAGAAATTGCATCTCATTAAAATATCATAACATTGGTTGATAAACGTCATCTGAATCAGCCCCATATTTCTGTAAACTTTTTGTTTTCAATAATTCTTTTCTAAATTTGTTCCGAGTGATTCAATTTTTTTCTTTCCTCATCTCTTGTACTTTTTGGGTATATTTTATTATACTTTTTCAACAAGACTTCATATGCACTGTCTTTCTTTTGTCTGTCACTGTATTCATTGCTTTCAACCTGCCACAGTACAGGTAAATCCCTATACAATTGTATGATACAAGGGTACCACTATTATGTTGATTTATTATGTAATTTCCTGTATACTAATAATAGAGTAAACAAAAAAGATTCACACGCCTAAGCCTACCTTGCTTTTTATAGGCTGTATCATTCAGGAATCAATTATTGTATAGCCTTGCTTTATATAGACTGTATCATCAAAGAATCAATTATTGTGTGTCCTAGCTTTATATAGACTGTATCATCAACGAATCAATTATTGTATACAATAATTGATTCTTTGATGATACAGTCTATATAAAGCAAGGCTATACAATAATTGATTATTTGATGATAGTCTATTTAAAGCATGGCTATCCAATAATTGATTCTAGAATGATACAGCCTATAAAAAGCAAGGCTATACAGTAGTTGATTTTTTAATGATACAGCCTATAAAAAACAAGGTTATACAATAATAGATTTTTTGATGATACAGCCTATAACTTAATATTAATTATTAATGTGGTATCATGTTCGTTGATATTATTAGCAATAGTAGTTCAATACATATTTTACTTACCGATGATGTTTCATTCATCATGTTTCATATAATTCCTCATCCTCCTCTATGCTTTTTGTGCTTGTAGACTGTGAAGGCGTTTCTTGATCTACTAGAAACTGCATCTCATCAACTTTTTTTTATTTTCGATAATTTCTTTCTAGTTTGTTCTGTGATTTAATTTTTTTTTTTTACCTCATCTCTTGTACCTTTTGGATATTTTATACTATACTTTTTTCAACAAGACTTCATATGCAGTCTTTCTTTTGTCTGTCACTGTATTTATTGCTTTTAATCTGCCACAGTACAAGTATATACAATTGTATGATTTCCAGTAGGAATGGTCGATCATCTTTCTTGCCAGCAATGTCGACACTATTAAGGCAGGAAACACACTGACAGGAGATGTGCATTTTTACCCTCACACTACTTAATATATTCGTTTTCTGCACTAAATAAATCAAACTCTTTTTGAAGTCTTCAATACATGTGTATTCTTCAATATTATCCTTATACTTTCAATAATAGTATAGAAAACGGAATATTGCACAATAATATTGATCTTGTATTTGACGCTTAACGAATCCTACTTTCGGAGATAATACATCTGCTTCCTGCAAAACTTCGCATTTATAATAGGCTAATTTAGGGAAATCATAAATTTTCTGCTCATATAAAGCAAGTAAACGTATTGCAAGTATCTAGGATTATCTCATTTTATTGGTAGAATAAATTCAGTACTGTGGGGCGTTCATAGAACAAGAAAATGCAGATGTGATGATTATTTTTTTTTAATTGATGATAATTCAAGGAATAAAATCCTTATTTTTTTTTCTTTATTTTTTTTCAAATTGTAATGAAAACCATGAAATTTTATAACAACTATTCTGCTATACATAATGATACTCATATCGGCTTGATATATTGAGAATAAGAGATACTATTCCATATTTTGGGTATTCTTTCAAGGCAGCGGGGCGTAGCGCCGTTGGCCTGGGGGCTGATCCACGAAACACTTACTGCGGCAATAACTGTGCCGGTAGCAAGATAACGCCAAGTTGAGATCCACGAAAGGGCTAACGCTGGCTTGCGGGGGTACAGTTGTAATGCCCGAAATCTTTATGTCTTGTACAGTACCCCTCTACCGTTCTTTAAATCAGTTTTCTATGAAAAATAACCAATTGGTTTATTACTCCCATAAAGTTGGATTTGGCTAAGTACTCCTCCTACATGGGTGTTACTTGCATCTGTAGTTACAATGAAGGGTTGATTAACCTCAGCTCTAACAAGGATTGGGGCTTGAGTTAGTAAGGTCTTAAGTTGTTCAAAGGAATTTTGACATTCTGGGGTCCAAATAAATTCTACATGATGTCTGGTGAGGTTGGTTAGGGAAGCTGCAATTTGGGCAAAGTTAGGAACATGCTTGCGGTAAAAACCACACATTCCCAAGAATCTGCGGACTTCTTTTACTGTCTTAGGGGGCTTCATACTGTTAACTGCTTCTACATTAGCTGGATCAGGTTTACTCCCATGCTTAGAAACTCTGTGCCCAAGAAATTTAACTTCTGCTTCTCCAAAACTACATTTGCTGAGATTTAATTTGACTCCACTTTCCACCAAACAGGAGAAGACTTTGTTTAAGCGCTGTAACATGGTGGAGAAATCTGGGGCCCATAGAATGATATCATCCAGGTAATTTCTAACCCAACCTTCTCTCATCAGGGGTGTTAAGATAGTTGCCATTTGTCTAGAAAAGATTGCAGGGGAACAGGACAAGCCAAAAGGGAGTCTGCGGAAGCGATATAAAGACACTCCATCGCTGAAGGCTGTTAGGTCTCGGCTGTTTTCATGGAGCATAACTTGAAAATATGCTTCCCTGAGGTCTAAAGTAGTGTAATACTGATTTCCGGCGGCTTGTTCTACTAATTCATCCAGCCTAGGTAGAGGATAAATGTCTGTGGCTAGATGGGTGTTAACTTTGCGGTAATCTAGGCACATACGCTTAGTACCGTCAGGTTTGTTGACTAAGACAATGGGGGAAAGCCAGGCAGAAGTTGACTTTTCAATTATTCCTCTTTCTTCCATATCCTGGAGCATGTCCTGAATGACAACTTTGGCTTTCTCTGGATAACGATACATTGGGCCTCTAATTGGTTCTGGGTTAGTTACACTAATTTGCACAGGGGGAGTTTCAATGAGGCCTAATTCTCCTTTCTCTAATAGGAAAAGGGGGTCATGCTTTAAAACTATCTCACTAAGTTCTTTCCTCTGTTTTTCATTCAGGTGTGACAATTTTAACTGTTTGATGATGTCTTGGAGTTTTTCAATGCGTCCTCCAGGAACATTAGACTGGTCATTTTGGGGGATAAGGTTATTATGAATTTCTGTGGTTACATTAACTGAAGGTGAATTTACTTCTCCCTTCTCATAAACTCCAAATAGGGTTCCAGCTTTGAAATGACAACTGGACTTAGCATTATTGACAAAAGGGCAGGGTATGGTCTGATCTGGGTCTACTATGGTACAAAAAGGATGACGATTTCCACTAACTTTCCCTTGAGGATGGACAATTACAGTAGTGCCTGGAATTTCATTTATAGCAAGTGAGACAAACTGGGTCTGATAAGGAGGAACAATCACTGTATTTGTTATGTTCAAATTATTAGTTGGAGCAGATTCTTTGACTGGGGGAGGAATTTGGGTAATTTTCTCAACTTTTCCTTTCCTTTTTGATATTAGGTTAATTGCATATGAGGTATTTCCCCAAAGCATCGTCTTTCTTTTGTGATTCAAGGTTAGGGAAGATTGACCCAATACGTCACATCCTAACAACATGTCTGTGGATAAGTAGTTGTCAGGCACTACTGGAAACCAGTGTTTGTGAATCTGTTCTTGTCCAATTCCTATTTCCAGAAATACTGATCCTAGAATCCTGAGGGGAGTTCCAGTAACACCTTGCAAACAGGGGAGAGTGCGTCCAGTATTTATTTCTTTTCCCATATTCTCTGCTGCTGATTTTCTGATAAGGGTATATCCACTGCCTGTGTCAACTAAAGCAGACATTATGATATTGTTTACTGACAGCTGGATAATTGGTGATCTTTCCCCTTGGGCTAGTCAGGCATGGTTTTGATTAACTCTCCCTGGACAATTTGCATTTCCTCGTCTACATCCCTGTCGGTGACAGTCAAAGCATGCTCCTCTCTCGGGCTTATGGGGACAGTCCGGCAGGTTGTGGCGGTGACTTTTGCAACATGGGCAGTACAATTCTGACCCAAATAGTGACCTGGGGGGATAACTGTACCTTGGGGTATACTGAGGGTAAGGAGGAGTAGTTTGACTAGGAACAGGCAATGGTCTAGGGGGAAGAGGCAACAAAGGCATGGGAGAGGGAGTAGTCTGCAATTGTTGCATGTTCTCTGTTAGTGACTGAATTTGTTTCTTTATTGAGTTAATTTCCTCCTCTCGGTTAGGTAAGTTATTGTCCTGTAGGGCCAAGGGACCTCTAACCTGAAGGGCGTCAGGACGGGAGACATTTTCTTTCTGAACATGATTTAAGGTGGGAGTGTGCACTTCTAGTAATATTTTGTCTCTCATGTTCAACCCGGTCAATAAATTTGTTTAAGGGATACCCTTCATCCAGGAAAGCCTCTAACCTTACTTTGGCCTCTTTGGTTAACCCGTGCCAAATTTTCCTTTTAATTGTCTTGTCTCGGTTAGGAAATGTTTCATGGGGGAATCTAGTTTCTAACGTAGCATACTGGCAGATGAACCGGTTGGTGAATGACTGTGGGCTTTCTGCCCAATCATAATTGTTTGAGTCTAGCTCTTGCCAGGCTCTGTCTAGGTTAACACTCACTGCAAATTCTGTACACAAAAACTGGCGGAAATCAGCCCAGGTTTTACACCTATTCTTAGCTTGATTATTGTGTATGAGCACTGCCAGGTTCTGACTTAATCTACTTTTGGCAATTTGTACCCTGGTTGATCCATCGTTTGAGCACTGTTCAACTAATTCAAAAAATATTTGTAAACAGGCTGAGGCTTCAAGTCCCTCCAATTGATGCAATTCTAACACTGGAATGTCCCTGGGTTTAGTGAGGAGTTTGCAAGGGGTGTTAGGGGGAGATACTCCTGGTTCTTGTTTAATGTTATTTCCCTTAAGGGTGTGAATTTCATTTACTTGAGATTGAATTACATTCTTTAACAATGTTATTTCCTCCATCAGTTGCTCTGGTTCTGGTATGTCATCATTACTATCCAAATTCAATGTTCCAGTATGGTGAGCCATGTTAACTAAATATGTAAGTAAAATTTTTTTCTCAATAAAAATTAGGACAACTTTTAGGAGGGAGGGAGGGACACTGAAACATGCACATATACTTCCTGGGCACCTGCCTATGTCCTACCACTTAAATTCTCCACATGGCAACCAGGTGTGACCACTCTGACCAAGTAATTAATTACTTTAATTGATCCCACCGCTAAGCCACCAGTGTCATGCCGGGGGGGGATGTTTTACGATTGTTTATTATTTCTTCTTATGCTGTTATGATTACCATTTATTACCACCTCCCGGTCATGCTCTGGGGTTTATATATGATGTTATTAAGCGGGTCGGTATTACGCTGCCACCACCTATTATGAGGGAAATAGGAACCCTTTCGAAAGTTGGCCACTGGTCATTGTTGTTGTAATTTTGGTAGTAATAAATCTTAGCCACAAGGAGTCACTCTGGTTACCACTGGGGGAGACATATGTCACTAATGAAATAACTTCTAATTTTTGTATACTTATTATTTCCCAAAAGATAATTTTTTATAGGTTAACAACAAAAGAAAAGAGTACAAACTCAATAATGTTACACAATTTGAACATCTGAGTGACACGATTCAGTTATTGGTACCAAAAGACCTCAATAAGTACTGGTGGCCACTCCACACGTTAAATTTCATTTGATTGACACAGAAATAAATTTGAAACCCAAATTTTTCCTAGTTTTAACACTGTCCAACTTAATCTTCACTTTCCAGATTCAAACTTGTTCCTAATCAAAACACATGATCAAAATAGACATCCACTCAACGAGACAAACATCTAATGGGGAAACCAATGTGAGTGTGTGTGTGTGTGTGTGTGAATATGTGTTGGTGTGGCACTGAGGTGGAACCTGGTCGGTGGGAGAAGGGACGCGACTGAGTTAAACAATACACTCCCAACACACTAAAAGGGGATAATACTTGAACAATATAACATAAATATTAAGGTGAAAGGGATATATAATGAACAATGAAACATATTTAAGGGAGGAAAGAGGGGACCATGCGGTCTGAGATGCAGCCCCATAATAAAAATGGAAGAATTGCTATTATTAATTAATAATCAGCCTTAAAAAGACTTTAAATGACTTTACATGTTCAAAGGGAAGATTATTGAATACATTAGAACACTGAATGATTAAGGATTTAGGAAATATTAAGAGATGTTTAGGTAACACTCAATACACAGACCTGGTCGTGGGGGGAGATGGGACGCGACTGATTTAAACAATGCATGCCCCCGCGGGAATCATAGTGGCGTCTCTTGGGGTGACTTATTAAGAATTTTTCTTACATTTGATTATCATAATTATTGGTCATTGAGATATGAAATTATTACTAACGTATACAGAATTAATTTTGGTGTAGAAAAAGTGTTACTATTTAAGCTAATGAAGTTGATTTCAAATAATACATGAGAAAAACCGTGCTCACTAAATAACTCACTGGGATTTGACGCGAAAGACTCTAGGTTTGAATAAACTTGCTTATATAATGCATCGTTTTTTCTTAATAGCGACTTGTGAAAGGAAATAAAGTTAAGTCAATTACTTTAAGATATAGAGGTTGATTTTAATTGGAAATGAATGTTATTAAAGCTAATATAAGGAAATACTTTTCTTTTCATAGAAAACTGATTTAAAGAACGGTAGGGGGGTACTGTACAATACATAAAGATTTCGGGCATTACACAGTGACGTCACAAACAGCAGAAAATGTGTTAAGCTCCCCGCAATAACATACTACTTTCGTAATCAGTAGTAACTTTGTCTATTTTCTGTTTTCGTGAGTGAAATGAAAGGAAATGTATGTTCAAAACATTATTGTAGCCATATAATTATATAAAATAGTTCCTGATCTACAGACATAGGTTTGAATGCAAATAAAAGCTACGATCTTATGAAGCGTACGTCTGGCAGCAGCGATGTCCCCGGCAGCTTCCCCCCCCCTCTCACTCTCTCTCTCTCTCTCTCTCTCTCTCTCTCTCTCTCTCTCTCTCTCTCTCTCTCTCTCTCTCTCTCTCTCTCTCTCTCTCTCCTTTCCATAATAAGGATACTGTTACGTATAGTTTCCTTGTTCCATACACTAAAATAAAATAAAGGTATAGGTATAAAAAGGGTATATTTAACGTTCGTATTTATATACAATTCCTATGCGTAAAAGAGAGAGAGAGAGAGAGAGAGAGAGAGAGAGAGAGAGAGAGAGAGAGAGAGAGAGAGAGAGAGAGAGAGAGAGAGAGAGAGATATCGTAAATTTACCTCTTATTTATTCTTATTATCTATTGATAGAAGGGAAAAAGGTTACTGCATGTATATATTTTTTGTCAGTGTTAGTTTCTTCTGTCTTTATGCTTGTATATTAAAATTCACAGCAAGGAATAATAAAATTAAATAATAAGGGTAACTAATATATTGTATAAAATAGGTAAAAAAAAGTATATTTTCCTAAAGCTATGAGATCTTTATAGCTAAAGAATATATATCATCTTGGAAAGTTATATATTCTTTACTTATATAGATCTCACAATTTTAGGAAAATATACTTTTTTACCCATTTATACAATTCATTAGTTACCCTTATTATTTAATCTTATTATTCTTTGGTGTGAATTTTAACATACTAGCATAAACACAGAAGACACTCACACTGACAAAAAATATATACATGCAGTAACCTTGTTCCCTTCTATCAACCTTGGAAACTTATTTGTTCTAACAGCCTTCTCTCTTATTTCTCCATCCAGCTTTCCATGTATATATATATATATATATATATATATATATATATATATATATATATATATATATATATATATACATATACATATACATATATATATATATATATATATATATATATATATATATATATATATATATATATATATTTATATTTATATATATATATATATATATATATATATATATATATATATATATATATATATATAAATATAATTTTATTTCAGTATTTGTCAGTGTATTTCTTCATGACTCATCCTTAACTAATCAATTTAGGATATTAATTTAATGTATATATTATTGTTCAGTGTGTGTCTTTTCTTTTTATGATATTAGGTAAACATTTACAGCAAGGAATAATAAAATTAAGTAATATGGATGACTAATATATTGAATAAAATTAGGTAGATAAAATATATTTTCTTAAATTTATGAGATCACTATAAAATATATCATCTTTGATACGTGAGTACCTTGGTAACATTTGAAAGACATTGTATAAAAAAATAAAAAAAATAAAAAAATAGTATACTAATCACACATGTATTACTTTAAAGAGTTAAACCTAAGAACTATATTGCATGGTACAAAAAAAAGTTTCTTAGTTATGAGATCACTATAAAATATATCATCTTTGATACGTGAGCATCATGGTAACATTTGAAAGACACATTGTATAAAAAAAAAAAAAAACACCAAAAAATAGTATACTAATCACACATGTATTACTTTACCAAGAACTATATTGCATGGTAAAAAAAAAAAAAAATTCTTACAGTTATGAGATTACTATAAAATATATCATCTTTGATACATGAGCAGCTTGGTAACATTTGAAAGACACATTGTATAAACAAAAATCCCCACCAATAAAAATTACAATGCAGCCTTAGGCTGCGTTTACACCGAACGTGTCGAGTCACATAGTCTTGACTCTATATGACTCGACAGTCAAGTTAACACAGTTTTCTAAGTAATTATGTAGGAACCAATCACCAAGGGTCGGCATGACTCGACTCACTTAGTGTAAATGGTTCCTGCAAATTACTTAGAAAGCTGTGTTCCCTTGACTGGCGAGTCATATAGAGTCAAGACTATGTGACTTGACTCAAATTGACTCGTTTGGTGTAAACACAGCCTTATAGACAGAGTTTCAGAGTGGAGAGACACTTAGGTAGAGGAGCTGGCGACTAAGGAAACACAATATCTACACATAAAAACTTTATTTATGTGCAGATATGACCTCCTTCAGTGCCGCATGAGTCTCCCTAAGTGCCTCTTTCCTGACCTTAGTTCGAGCACGACCTCCCTAAGAACTCCCGCCATGTCCTTCTGGACCTCCACCAGGTTCTTCGTGATATCCACCAGATTGGACATGTGGTCCCAGGTCTCCTGTTGCATTTGGAGAACCTCCGGCACCAGGCGGTAGTCATCTCCATAACCTGAAATGAATAATACATCCATTTGATAAATCTTCAAAGTAATCATCTACGTTATAAAACTTTGTAATTAGGAATCAGTAATTAAAAAAAATAGTATATATATATATATATATATATATATATATATATATATATACATATATATATATATATATATATATATATATATATATATATACATATATATATATATATATATATATATATATATATATATATATAAATATATATATATATATATACATATATACATATTTATATATATATATATATATATATATATATATATATATATACATATATATATATATATATATATATATATATATATATATACATATATACATATATATATATATATATATATATATATATATATATATATATATATATGTATATATATATATATATATATATATATATATATATATATATATATATATATACATATAAACATATATATATATATATATATATATATATATATATATATACATATATATATATATATATATATATATATATATATATACATATATATATATATATATATATATATATATATATATATATATATATATATATACATATATATATATATATATATATATATATATATATACATATATATATATATATATATATATATATATACATATATATATATATATATATATATATATATATATACATATATATATATATATATATATATATATATATATATATATATATATACATATACATATACATATATATATATATATATATATATATATATATATATATATATATATATATACATATACATATATATATATATATATATATATATATATATGTATATATATATATATATATATATATATATATATATATATATATATATATATACATATATATGTACATATATATATATATATATATATATATATATATATATTATATACATATACATATATATATATATATATATATATATATATATATATATATATATATATATATATACATATATATACATATATATATATATATATATATATATATATATATATATATACATATATATATATATATATTTATATATATATATATATATATATACATATATAAATATATATATATATATATATATATATATATATATACATATATATATATATATATATATATATATATATATATATATACATATATATATATATATATATATATATATATATATATATATACATATATACATATATATATATATATATATATATATATATATATATATATATACATATATATATATATATATATATATATATATATATATATATACATATATATATATATATATATATATATATATATATATATATATATATATGACAATGGAATTGAATGGGAGTGCTATGTAGGAATAAGTACTGATGGAGCAAAGTCAATGACAGGGAAACATAAAGGGCTTGTAGCTTTTATTAAGAAAATTGTTCCTTCAGTTTCCTGGGTTCACTGCTGTATTCACAGAGCGGCTCTTGCTTCAAAAAATATGCCAGCTGAGCTGCTGTCTGTTCTTAATGATTCAGTGAAAATGATCAACTTCTTCAAAGCTCGCCCATTGAATTCAAGGATTTTCAAAGTTCTGTGCAACGAAATGGGCAGTGAACATGAGACACTACTTTTGCATACAGAAGTGCGGTGGTTATCCAGAGGCAAAGTTCTGACAAGACATTTTGAGCTTCGATGTGAAGTTCAACAGTTTTTTGTGGACCACTCATTTGATTTGTCTTCCTGCCTGCATGATGAATAATGGCTGCAAAAACTTGGATACTTGGCAGACATTTTCTCAGTGTTGAATGAAATGAACTCGAGTCTCCAGGGTGTCAACTCCACAGTGTTTAACACAGAAGACAAGGTTGAAGCAATGATAAAAAAACTAGCATTTTGGTCAAGATGTGTAGAGTCAGGCTCCATTAAGTGTTTTCCATTGCTACATGACTTCAATGAAACAAGTGAAATTGTCTTGAAAAAGTGCGTGAAGAGTCTTATGCTTGAACACCTCAAACAACTGAGCGAGCAGCTACGAAGATATTTTCCTTCCAGGGACCCATCATATACTTGGATACGCAGCCCATTCGAAGCTTCTCTCCCAATCACACATATGTCACTAAAGGAACAGGAACAGCTACTGGAGTTGTCATGTGATGGAGAACTGCAAATACAGTTCAAACAAAAACCACTCGTGGATTTCTGGACACAAATCATGGAAGATTATGTTGACTTATCCAAGCGAGCATTGAGAGTGTTGATGCCCTTTGCCACAACATACCTCTGTGAGGCTGGCTTTTCTGCACTCACAGCTGTGAAGACGAAGTATCGCCAAAGGATGGATGCTGAGAAAGATCTGAGAGTGAAACTTTCTTCAGTTGTTCCCAACTTTGATGACCAGTGTGCTGAAATGCAGGCTCATCCATCCCACTAATTACTAACAGGTAAGCGCTGGCATATTATCAGTAACATAATTTTTTTTAACAAATCTCCTCTTTGTAACTGGTATAATTTCTTACTTATATTTGTAAGATATGAGATTCATATGTTATAAACAACTGATAGGAGGGATATCATTGTGTTAATTATTAAAATGAATAAACATGTGAGGTGTATAAACGTAATGATAATGTGATGCATGCAATTACTAGTAAATGGTAGCAAAAATGGTGGTGGCAGTAGGAGGGGGGTGCGTGGACTCGGTCATATCCTGGAAGGTGGTACGTGGCCTGAAAAGTTTGGGAACCGCTGCTTTAGTATTATTATTATTATTATTATTGTTATTATTATTATTATTATTATTATTATTATTATTGTTGTTATTATTATTGTTGTTATATTATCATTATTATTATTATTATTACTATTATTATTATCATTATTATTATCATTATTATCATTATTATTATCATCATTTGTAGAGTGTTATGGTGAAGGGCGTCACTATACACTATACAAACGATACGTGAGTCACTGTCATCTACAGTTATCAATGTTTTTTTACTAATACATTCAGTAATACAATTCTACCCAAATAATATAGTGTTGCTGTATGTCCTTGATGCCCTGAGTGTTGTTATAAATATGATGCCCATTTAGGTGTCTAGGAAGCCTTCGTATTTTCCTTTTCTCTCTCTCACACACAAACACACACACACACACACACACACACACACACACACACACACACACACACACACACACACACACACACACACACAGCATAACAAGCCACAGTCATTGTTCTGCAGCAGGGAGCGTCACTGCGGCTGTAAATATATTGACTTTCATAATTTGATACTAGACTTGCGTTGGTTTACGTGTATATAATTGGTAATGGCGAATGGGTTTCTTTGGTGTTTATTGGAGTCGAGTTCTTAACAAATTCAAGAGAGAACGTAAACATTTGAGACGTCACTATAAAAAATGTAAAACCCACTCCAAATAACAGGCAAAAGGCAAGTCCATCTGTGCCTTCATAAAGCCTATTGGCGCTAACGGTTTGTGATATATAAAAAAAAAAAAAAATTTGAAAGGATTATATTGTTGTTTTTTTGTCACTAATTTCTCGTTTCCGTCTCACCTCCAAAAAATAAGTTCCCGCCAATTTCTCAAGTTTTTTTTTTAGTGAGAGAAGAAGACTTTAGCGTTGAGTTATAGTGATTCTCGTTTAGTTTGGGTTAAAAGAACGTCAGAAAATAATGTAATCATAATGAAACCTAACTTAACCTAACCTAATTATAATGTAACTGAAACCTAACGTAATAATCATAATGCAATCTACTATAGCGATGAGTTATAGTGAATCTCGTTTAGTTTGGATTAAAAGAACAATAGAAATATATATATATATATATCTTTCTACCCTGTTATGAGTGTGTGTCCTTTATTAAAAATTGACTGATAACACTATTTTACCTCGTAGCTGGAAAATTTGAAGTCATGATACACGTCGCTGTTTATCGGTCAAAACAAGAAAAAAAAAGTTGAAACAAAGAAAAGTTAAAAAATAAATAGAACCAGAATGGGGAGAGATTATGAAAAAAAAATCGAAGCGCTCCACTCCAATTTTTATTTTTGTCCACTGTCCACCTAAAAAAAGGGGAGCGGATGAGCGGTGCGTTGGGGGGGGTGGAGTGGTGGTGGAGGTGTTGATTGATTGATTGGTGACAATAGATCATGGTGCCGCAACATCGAGGTCATATGGCACCGTACTAAAAACACTAAAAATTAAAAAGCTACTTAAATACTACATAAAAGGAAAAATAAATCTACAGGAGGTGGAGAAAGTCACTTTCCTGTAGGAATTTTAACACTTCATGTCCCGGGGAGAGTGCCTCCTCCCCCAGCACCAGAGAGAGAGAGAAACTCCCATCTCTGCCCCAACACTGGGCGAGGTACTGCTCTCGCAATTCCCTCAGACTGGGGCACTCGACCAGCAAGTGCCGCACAGTCAGGGGAACTAAGCAATCATCACAATAGGGCTCAACTCCCCGGGACATGAGGAAACCGTGGGTGAGGCGGGTATGGCCCGTCCGTAGACGGGCCAATGCTGTCTCACGGCAGCGGCCTCGGACGTGCGCATAAGACCAGGGGCTCACAGCCCTTGCGGTAATTGCACCCATCTTGGAGGTAGCTCTATTGGCATTCCATCTCTCTTGCCAAACTACAACAATAGCAGCTCGAATTGTGGGAAACAGGTCTCTGTGAGGGACGGGGCAGGTAGTGACTTGACGTGAGGCGCCAGTCTTAGCTAGCTCATCTGCCTTCTCGTTCCCTTTAACAGAGACATGGGCTGGTACCCAACAAAAAGAAATTCTGTGCCCACGACGGGCTGCTAGTACGAGCCAGTTGAAAATTTCTGAGACTATTGGATGTGCGTTATTAAAATCCTCAAGGGCTGACAAAGCTGCTCTGGAGTCTGAAAAAATAACAAAACCTCCAACATTCAAGGTAAAAAGAGATTTTATCGCTACTAAAATGGCCCACAGCTCTGCGGTAAAAATTGATGTACAGGGGGATAGACTGCCGCACCGGGTAAAATCAGGGAAGACAGCTCCAAATCCAACGCCTGCATCTGATTTGGAGCCGTCAGTAAAAATGGGCGTGCAACCCTCATGTACGGAGGCATGATCGGTGAACAAAGTCCTCGCAGCATGCTCCGACATAGCAGTCTTGTTAGCCGGCATATAACGGCAATACGATACTGCCAGCCGCTTCCATGGCGGGACATGCAATAATCGTGGGACAGCTATGGCAGGGCGAGGAAGGGACAACTCTTCAATCACGCCACGAGCCCGAAAGCCAAAATGCTGTGGGAAGTGTGGGTGCTGGGTGAAAGTGGCGTCCCGTGAAGTGTCCGTCACAGCACTGTAAGTGGGATCACCATAGAGACTTTGGCATCTGAACCACAAACGTGCCATCTGAGTCTGACGGTGAAGGTCGAGGGGTAACACTCCTGCATCTACGAGTAGACTGGGGATTGGGCAAGACCGAAAGGCGCCCGTCGCCAGTCTGATTCCACCGTGATGTACAGAGTCGAGAGTACGAAGGCGAGGGGATGTGGCTGAAGCGTAGACTTGGGAACCGTAATCTAACTTGGACAGAACGAAACAGTGATATAAACGGAGGAGAATGGTGCGGTGAGCTCCCCAAGACACATGGGAAAGAAAACGGAGCAGGGACATCCGCCGCTGGCAAGCAGCTTTCAGGTCCCGCAGGTGTGGCAACCATGTAAGGCGTCTGTCAAGTATTAAGCCCAAGAATCGAGTCGTTTCAACTACTGGCAGTCTCCTGCCATAGAGGTATAGGTCTGGATCCCTAAACTCACCTCTGCTTCGAGAAAAAAGCATAGCAACCGTCTTTGTGGGGGAAAAGTTAAAACCATGACTATCGGCCCAACGGGTGACCCGGCCAAGAGCCAACTGGATGTGTCGCTCGGCCACATCGAGACGAGAGGAAGCGTAGGAGAGGGAAAAGTCATCAGCGTATAGCGTGCATCGAAAGTCCCGGTGGACGCACTCGGTGATGCTATTGATGGCAACGCTGAATAGAGTGACACTGAGGACACTACCTTGTGGGACTCCTTCTTCTTGCTCAAAAGAGCTAGAAAGAGCAGTGCCCACCCTCACCCTAAAAATACGGTCCTGTAAAAAAGACCGGAGGAACAGAGGGAGGTGACCCCTGAGTCCAACCGTATGGAGAGCTCGTAGAATGCCATACCTCCAGGTGGTGTTGTATGCCTTTTCAAGGTCGAAAAAGACCCACTGCCCGCAAGCAAAAGCTTGGCAGATAGTGTTTTCTAATCGCAGAAGAGCGTCTAAAGTAGAGCGAGATCGACGAAAACCACACTGTACTGCCGAAAGATGGCCACCCTTCTCAGGGAACCAGACTAGACGAGTGTTAACCATCTTCTCCAAAACTTTAATCATGCAAACGGTATGGGCAATGGGTCGATAGTTAAGGGGGAGTGAGGCGTCCTTTCCAGGCTTGGGGATTGGGATGACTATAGCAGACTTCCAGGAGGGTGGTACGTATCCGTCACTCCACATCCTATTAAATAATCCTAGGAGGAAGGACAGTGATCCAGAATTTAGGTGACGGATCATTGAGTATGTAATGTTATCTGCCCCTGGGGAAGAGTCCTTACTTGAAGATAAAGCTGAACGCAGTTCCGGTTGAGAGTAAGGGACTTTGTAGTTTTCACCCCCACGAGATGAAAAGTCTAGTTGGCGAGCCTCGTCTGCCTCAAACTGGCGACGCACTGCTGGAGATGTTAAAATTCCTACAGGAAAGTGACTTTCTCCACCTCCTGTACCCCGCCGTGGGGAGTCACCTTGATGTGGTGGCGGGGCTTGAAGCGTGGTCGGCGGCGCCCCCTTCTGTGGGGCCCTGTCCGTCTCTGTAGGGTTGGTGTCCGTCGGCCTCGTGGACCAAGCACTCCCCCTTCATCACTGGTAGAGGAGGCCTACCGGTGATGTTGCTCGTCCTTACCCGTCTACATCTAGGGAAGGACTAAGCCTCCCAGCGTGTTTGCCGTGCGTGGCGTCCTGTATACTCCCCGCGCTCCCTCATCTGGGAGTTGAGTCCACCGCAGGGCAGGAGGTAGTTCCCTGCGGTGGACAACACACTTCTTTGGTGGGGGAGTTGGGGTAAGACAGGTGGTCCAGTGTGGCACCGCTGGATCAATCGGCTGGTCATGCGTTGGCTAGGGTCAAGCGGCTGCTGTCTGGTGGGCACCGCAACGGTCCCGCGGCTGCCACCTCACTCCAGGCAGTGGCTGCGTATACTTCCCCCACTACCCCTAGGGCTGTTGAGAGCCGTCGTGCCTCAACATACATCCCTCCCTTGTTGGGCTCCGTGAAGGGTGGGGGGGGGGGGGAAGCGAATGATTTCTTAATATTTTATGGCATCTACACCACCACTTTCGCGACCAAGCACGCTCCCTGACGTCCGCTCGTCCCCGGCTTCTTCTTCTCGATCTTCCCTTATCGCCACGCTTGAGCCTTTCCGGGCCACGGGTGGTGACACTGGGACCACTGTCCCCTCCGCTTCGAATTCTACAGATTCGAACCGAAAATTTTTGAAAAATAAGCCTAGAAAACAAAGACGCGTTAACGCACAGAAGGGCTTTTCAGGCCCTCTCATTCAGACTCTACCAGGTACTTTCGAACCGGCATATTACGAACAATTCCTTGTCATCAAGTCTCTTGATGGTGTGTCTGTCATGGATCTAGACATATTTGACGTACATCGAGCACTCATTAAAGTTTGTGGACGCGAGCCTAAGGTCTCCTCCCAAAGGGATGGTAGTCTCCTAGTGGATGTGTCGTCCCCGGAAGAGAGTGCTCGCCTCAGAGCGATCTCCTCTGTCCCTGGAACGCAGGTGGCGTGTACTCCACACGCTACCCTCAACCAGTGTAAGGGGGTCATCTTTTCTCGTGACGTCATGCGCTACTCAAACGAAAAGCTTCTACACGAACTGAGTGATCAGGGTGTTGTAGGAGTTGATCGTCTACAAAGGAAAGTTGATGGAGTTCTTGTTCCCACCCCTACCCTGTTTCTCACTTTCGACCGACTCAAACTGCCTGAAGTTGTCAAACTGGCGTGGCTCCGCCTCCCAGTAAAAGCATACATACCGTCCCTTAGGCGATGCTATCACTGTCAGGCATTCGGACATGTCAGTCGTTCCTGCCGTAGGTTACAAGATGGCCTACCAGCGGTGTGCCCGTCCTGTGGTACAACGGATCACGATGGCACGACCTGCCCTGGTCCTGTCTCTTGTTTTAACTGCCACGGACCTCACCCAGCTTACTCAAAAGACTGCGACCGCTACAGATTTGAGAGGGAAGTACTCTCCATCAGGACCACGGAGAAAATTGATTATGCCGAGGCAAAGCGTAGAGTTCTTACTACGCATATACGTCCAGGAGTGACTTATGCAACTATGCTTTCCTCTCATAATAATAGACGTCAATTACGCAAAACGACTGCTACAGTGCACCAAGTGGCTAAGCCACAAAATGATTCCCACAAAAATGCTGTTGCTCCTGCTGCTCTGCCCTCTACATCTATGGAGGTGTCAGAGGAACTCACTCAGACCCCTACTGCTACGCCATCACACCATAAGCGTAGCAGAAGTGAGGACTCCATCGAGGAGGTGCCCCTTCCTAAGGAGGCATGATCCTCTACACCCTCTGGTGGGCCTCGAAGGCAGTGTCGGCTCCGGCCGTCACTTCTACCCCAGTGTCGGCTTCGGCCGTCACTACCTCCCCGGTGTCGGCTCTGACCGTCACTCCCACCCAGGTGTCGGCTCCAGCCGTCACTCCCACCCCGGTCTCGGCTCCGGCCGTCACTTCTACCCCGGTGTCGGCTCCGGCCGTCACTTCTACCCCAGTGTCGGCTCCGGCCGTCACTCCCACCCAGGTGTCGGCTCCGGTCGTCACTCCCCCCTTGGTGTCGGCTCCGACCGTCACTCTCACCTCGGTGTTGACTTCGACCAACACTCCTGCCCCGGTGACGGCTCTGGCCGTTACTCCCGCCCCTGTGTCGGCTACGGTCGTTACTCCCGCCTTGGTGTCGGCTCCGGACGTCACTCCTACCCCGGTGTCGGGTCACGCCATCATCACTGCTCCTGCTGCTGTGGCCACCTCACTGGCCACTGGGCTAGGAAAGACTGCAAGGCGATTGTCCACTGCCTCCACTGCTCTAGCCACTGCCATTAGGCAGGGTAAGAGCAAGAAGGATACTGGTGTTGGGAGGGTCTCCTCTAGGGGCCTCCCCACGCACCGTTAATTTTAATATTTTTAATATTTTACAGTGGAACCTTCGTGGGTTGAGAGGGAATTGGGAGGAGCTCAGTCTACTCCTGCGAAGACACCAGCCGGTCTGTGTCTGTCTGCAGGAGACTATGATTGGTTCGTCCTCCCATCCTACACCCAGGGGTTACTCTGGCTTTTACTCTCCCCATGATCGCGCGCAAGGCCCTCATGGTGGAACAGCAATTTTTTTAGATAACTCACGAGGGATTGCTTTTACCTCTTTTAATATTGTCTCCCCCCTGCAGCTGGTGGCTGTCCAGCTCCACCTCAGGAGAACTTACACTGTCTGCTCTTTATACCTCCCTCCCAATTCTCCAGTAGACAGAGAGGACTTCGTTTCCCTAGTCCAGCAATTGCCTTCCCCGTTTATTGTTTTAGGAGATTTTAATGGTCGGCACACCCTGTGGGGAGATACACTTATCAACCCCAGGGGAGCAATGATTGCCACTGTGGTTGAAGCCTTAGATCTAGGTATTTTTAACACCGGTGACCATACACACTACCACATCCAGACAGACACTGTAGCAGTCTCCCCTACACACCATAGAGAACGTGAGATACCCGTTCCCTGAGAACGGGTCGCAAAGCCCATACTATTATAACTATATTTTTATTATATTTTTCCTTATTTATTGTATAATTTCTATGTACTTTATTTATGTTTTCTTTTTATCATATTATTATATACTTTGTTGCGCTGCAAACTCAGTGCACACCATCAACTTAGCGCGCACTGTCCTCAGACAGTGCGCATATACAATTGTTCATGTTTGTTTTTTTAATGTTTATTTTATATATACACTATATATTTTTTTCAATAAAATAACCTTAACTGGATCTGAGTTTTCTCATTATCCAGTGGACCAACTAGCTACAAACACTCACAAGCTCCCAATGCTAAAACACCACCTCGGCCCTAGATTTATCATTGTGTTCTCCCGACACCCTACTTGACTTCACATGGAGCGTCACAGGAGATCTTTGTGGGAGTGACCACTATCCTATACTCCTGTCTTCTCCCGACGTACTCCTCTTACCCCGTGTCCCCTGCTGGCGGCTAGACCGCGCTGACTGGGGACTTTTTAAACAACTTGCTATAGTTGACTGCGAGGTTGATGAGTTTTTAGACATAGACAGCGCTGTCGAGTATTTTACATCTATACTCCAGCGAGCTGGTGAGCTTTCCATCCCTCAGACCACAGGGTTTACCAAGCGCCAACCGGTCCCCTGGTGGTCTGATGAGTGTAGACAGGCAGTGACAGAGCGTCGTCGAGCTTTTGGTAGGTACCGTCGACACAAAACCGAATTTTTCCGGGGACAATACAGACTGGCTAGAGCTAAGGCTCGCCGAGTCCTCAAGGATGCTCGCCGTAAGTCCCTTGCATCTTTTGTCTCCACATTGAACGTGCAGACACCTATGTCGCAGGTATTCAAGCGCGTGCGGAAGATAGCAGGAAAGTTCTCTCCAGGCCCGCCTCCGGTCCTCCATGTCAACGGGGATAAGGTATCTAACAGCCAGGCGGTAGCCAACACACTCGCTGAGACTTTTTCTTTCGTGTCCAGCCGGGCCTCGAGATCTCCAGCAGTGCGTCGCCAGTTTGAGGCAGACGAGGCTCGCCAACTAGACTTTTCATCTCGTGGGGGTGAAAACTACAATGTCCCTTACTCTCCACCGGAAATGCGTTCAGCTTTATCTTCGTGTAAGGACTCTTCCCCAGGGGCAGATAACATTACATATTCAATGATCCGTCACCTAAATTCTGGATCACTGTCCTTCCTCCTAGGATTATTTAATAGGATGTGGAGTGACGGATACGTACCACCCTCCTGGAAGTCTGCTATAGTCATACCAATCCCCAAGCCTGGAAAGGACGCCTCAC
The DNA here is from genome assembly GCA_029783475.1 of Metacarcinus magister. Lineage (NCBI taxonomy): Eukaryota > Metazoa > Arthropoda > Malacostraca > Decapoda > Cancridae > Metacarcinus > Metacarcinus magister. The sequence goes on along the minus strand of JAPQNM010001498.1, from coordinate 72,094 downwards.
TCCCCCTTAGCTATCGACCCATTGCCCTTACCGTTTGCATGATTAAAGTTTTGGAGAAGATGATTAACACTCGTCTAGTCTGGTTCCTTGAGAAGGGTGGCCATCTTTCGGCAGTACAGTGTGGTTTTCGTCGATCTCGCTCTACTTTAGACGCTCTTCTGCGATTAGAAAAAACTATCTGCCAAGCTTTTGCTTGCAGGCAGCGGGTTGTGAGCGTCTTTTTTACCTTGAAAAGGCATACGACACCACCTGGAGGTATGGCATTCTACGAGCTCTCCATACGGTTGGACTCAGGGGTCACCTCCCTCTGTTCCTCCGGTCTTTTTTACAGGACCGTACTTTTAGGGTGAGGGTGGGCACTGCTCTTTCTAGCTCTTTTGAGCAAGAAGAAGGAGTCCCACAAGGTAGTGTCCTCAGTGTCACTCTATTCAGCATTGCCATCAATAGTATCACCGGGTGTGTCCACCGGGACTTTCGATGCACGCTATACGCTGATGACTTTTCCCTCTCCTACGCTTCCTCTCGTCTCGATGTGGCCGAGCGGTCACATCCAGTTGGCTCTTGGCTTGGTCACCCGTTGGGCCGATAGTCATGGTTTTAACTTTTCCCCCACAAAGACGGTTGCTATGCTTTTCTCTCGAAGCAGAGGTGATTTTAGGGATCCAGACCTATACCTCTATGGCAGGAGACTGCCAGTAGTTGAAACGACTCGATTCTTGGGCTTAATACTTGACAGACGCCTTACATGGTTGCCACACCTGCGGGACCTGAAAGCTGCTTGCCAGCGGCGGATATCCCTGCTCCGTTTTCTTTCCCATGTGTCTTGGGGAGCTGACCGCACCATTCTCCTCCGTTTATATCACTGTTTCGTTCTGTCGAAGTTAGATTACGGTTCCCAAGTCTACGCTTCAGCCACATCCCCTCGCCTTCGTACTCTCGATTCTGTACATCACGGTGGAATCAGACTGGCGACGGGCGCCTTTCGGTCTTGCCCAATGCCCAGTCTACTCGTAGATGCAGGAGTGTTACCCCTCGACCTTCACCGTCAGACTCAGATGGCACGTTTGTGGTTCAGATGCCAAAGTCTCTATGGTGATCCCACTTACAGTGCTGTGACGGACACTTCACGGGACGCCACTTTCACCCAGCACCCGCACTTTCCACAGCCTTTTGGCTTTCGGGCTCGTGGCGTCCTTGAAGAGTTGTCCCTTCCTCGCCCTGCCATAGCTGTCCCACGATTATTGCATGTCCCGCCGTGGAAACGGCTGGCAGTATCGTATTGCCGTTACATGCCGGCTAACAAGAGTGCTATGTCGGAGCATGCTGCGAGGACTTTGTTCACCGATCATGCCTCCGTTAATGAGGGTTGCACGCCCATTTTTACTGACGGCTCCAAATCCGATGCAGGCGTCGGATTTGGAGCTGTCTTCCCTGATTTTACCCGGTGCGGCAGTCTACCCCCCTGTACATCAATTTTTACCGCAGAGCTGTGGGCCATTTTAGTAGCGATAAAATCTCTTTTTACCTTGAATGTTGGAGGTTTTGTTATTTTTTCAGACTCCAGAGCAGCTTTGTCAGCCCTTGAGGATTTTAATAACGCACATCCAATAGTCTCAGAAATTTTCAACTGGCTCGTACTAGCAGCCCGTCGTGGGCACAGAATTTCTTTTTGTTGGGTACCAGCCCATGTCTCTGTTAAAGGGAACGAGAAGGCAGATGAGCTAGCTAAGACTGGCGCCTCACGTCAAGTCACTACCTGCCCCGTCCCTCACAGAGACCTATTTCCCACAATTCGAGCTGCTATTGTTGTAGTTTGGCAAGAGAGATGGAATGCCAATAGAGCTACCTCCAAGATGGGTGCAATTACCGCAAGGGCTGTGAACCCCTGGTCTTATGCGCACGTCTGAGGCCGCTGCCGTGAGACAGCATTGGCCCGTCTACGGACGGGCCATACTCGCCTCACCCACGGTTTCCTCATGTCCCGGGGAGTTGAGCCCTATTGTGATGATTGCTTAGTTCCCCTGACTGTGCGGCACTTATTGGTCGAGTGCCCCAGTCTGAGGGAATTGCGAGAGCAGTACCTCGCCCAGTGTCGGGGCAGAGATGGGAGTTTCTCTCTCTCTCTGGTGCTGGGGGAGGAGGCACTCTCCCCGGGACATGAAGTTTTAAAATTCCTACAGGAAAGTGACTTTCTCCACCTCCTGTAGATTTATTTTTTCTTTTTATGTAGTATTTAAGTAGCTTTTTAATTTCTAGTGTTTTTAGTACGGTGCCAAATGAGCTCGATGTTGCGGCACCATGATCTATTGTCACCAATCAATTAATCAATCTAAGTGTAAACAGTGGGGGGGGGGGGGTTTGGAGGGGACCAGACGTCCAACTGCGCCTAGATTTGTGCCACTGTTGTTGGTACTTGGATGTTCAATCCCAAGGAGCACTCCCTCACCTTGGCTTCCAGAGCTACCTCGGTAACTCTCTCTGCCTCGGCTTCAGCTCTTTCCTTGGGCTCACCTTGGCTCACTGATGGTGTTGGCGCTGCTTCGGCCTCACCCTCCGGTGTTGGTGTGACCTCTCGAAGTCTGCCATCAAGGCATCCTCTTCGGGATCCCACCTCGCCTTGGGCCTGGCCCTGATCTCTTCAGAGAGAGCCGGATGATACTCAGTCGGGTGGGCTGACCGCTGGTGTAACCTCCGCTCCTGAAAGGAAGCGAAGGTGCGTCCGCACTGTGGACAGGTGGCGAATCTGTCCCCATCCTGGTCTTGCCTCCTGGCATCAGCCATCTTGGTTTGAGATGTCTGTTAACTCAGTTATACTTTTTGCTCTTTTGCCGAGAGGACGCTGGTTCAACCAGCGGGGTAGTAGTTAGTTATATCTGTTGTAGAGAAAACTACTGGTGATGGCGGGTGTCACCACGGATACATCCAGCGGGGCCACGAGGAGGCCTGCTACCCTTGGTAATTATGTTTGCTCTAAGTAACTTTGCTTACGCGAAGGGACAGAGAGAGTCATAGTTACTCCCGCCGTTTACCCGCGCTTGGTTGAATCTCTTCACTTTGACATTCAGAGCACTGGGCAGAAATCACATTGCGTCAACATCTATCTCTGACCATCGCAATGCTTTGTTTTAATTAGACAGTCGGATTCCCCTGGTCCGTGCCAGTTCTGAGTTGATCGCTGGGCGCCAGCCGAAGTGGGTTTGGAGCGAGGGACGGCTGCTGCTACTACCAAACCGGAAGACCGGCGGTAGAGAGAGCCGGAGCCCCCGCGCCCACGCAGCCTAGCGCGTTCCACGGAAGGGCCGGAGACACGCCGGTCCGAGCTCTCGGCAAGAGTGACGAGAGGGCTAAAACCGCCACCACGATACTGACTCTCGACACGCTGGGCCGTGATCCCACACCGCAATATTGTGCCAAGCCTCCACGGCCGGTGCTGCGTGAACCCTGCGGATGGATCCCCGTCGTGTACCACCCCGTCGCGTCAGCTTTTGAGACACGCGGACGGCGGGAGGAGACCGGGAGCGACGCGAGAGGCCACGCCGGGGCTTTTGAGGGCCCAAAACGACGTGGATACACTCACAGCGAACGCCTTTGCGAACCCGGACCCAACACACACCGCCGCCGCACTGACGGACTTTGAAAAAGGTAGTACGACGCGAGACCGCATTTGGAATGGGTCACCGCCACCGGGGTGGGGAGGCACTACGGTTTGTGGGCGGACACCAACGTGCGAGAAGCCAGAGGGTAGACGGCGACACCCATCACCCGCACGCCTCATAACCTCTGAGCCCAGTCCAGCGCCCGAACCCAGGCCCGCTTCCCGCACAGGCCCGACTGGCCCGATCCTCAGAGCCAATCCTTATCCCGAAGTTACGGATCTAATTTGCCGACTTCCCTTACCTACATTAGTCTATCGACCAGAGGCTTCTTACCTTGGAGACCGGCTGCGGATATGGGTACGCGCAGGCCCGAAACTGGGGTGTTTCGCGGGAGCCGCGTGCGTGCGAGCACCACACCGCCGAAACGGGCGACGCCACAGCAGCAGACTCCCACGCTTCGCCCCATGCAGTTACCTGCCTCGCATGTTTCACGAACCGGCAGTGGTACGCGGGACGCCGCAAGAACCGCGGCGCTCTACGGCAGACCGTGTTACCAACACCCTTTCGCTCTGCGAGTGGCTTCTAGGGTCACGGCGCCTTAAACAGAAAAGAAAACTCTTCCCCGGACCACCGCCGATGGACGCGAGTTGGTTCCCGTTACCGGGTTCCTGCACCAAGGGCCAGCCCGAGAAGGAACTGGGCCCCGGTTGGCATCCAGGCCTGGTTACGGAATAAGTACCGTATTCCCTTTCGCCACTAACTCCCAACTGGCAACTGAGGAAAATTTCTCATTTTGTTGTTTGTTTGCAAGAGAGCGAACAAAGTTTGAAAAGACAAAGCTCTTCTCCCTCTATTCAACTCTCCGCGACTCGCTTGGCCGTTGCCTCTAGCGTGGGATAAGGCTTTAGCCTTGGGCTTAGGAGCGACTAACCCATGTCCAACTGATGTTCACATGGAACCCTTCTCCACATCGGCCTTCAAGGGAAGTCTCTCTCGACTATTTGCTACTACCACCAAGATCTGCACCAGGGGCGGCTCCAGGCCGGCTCACGCCGGATCCCTTCAGTGCTCACCCCTGCGACCCTCCTACTCGCCGGGGCTTGGAGACCTGGGCCTCCCCCCGCTAAGAGGGAAGCTTGGCCTTTAGTGCCACCGGCGGTCGAGTATCGGGAGAATGCTTGAGCGCCATACCATTTTAAGGGCTAGTTGCTTCGGCAGGTGAGTTGTTACACACTCCTTAGCGGATTCCAACTTCCATGGCCACCGTCCTGCTGTCTATAGCAACCAACGCCTTTCGATGGGGTCTAGATGAGCATTCGTTTAGGCCCCTTAACTCGACGTTTGGTTCATCCCACAGCGCCAGTTCTGCTTACCAAAAATGGCCCACTAGATACTCGGATTAGTAGCCGAAGCTTCAGCATTCAAGCAAGCTCGGCATCTCACCCATTTAAAGTTTGAGAATAGGTTGAGGACGTTTCGTCCCCAAGACCCCTAATCATTCGCTTTACCGAATGAAACTCCTTTGTTTCCGCGAGTACCAGCTATCCTGAGGGAAACTTCGGAGGGAACCAGCTACTACATGGTTCGATTAGTCTTTCGCCCCTATACCCAGCTCTGACAATCGATTTGCACGTCAGAATTGCTACGGACCTCCACCAGAGTTTCCTCTGGCTTCATCTTGGCCAGGCATAGTTCAACATCTTTCGGGTCCCAACATGTCTGCTCATGGTACTTGCCGACAGCACACGCGCTAGGCCACTCCGGACAGAGCAGGATCAGAAGGCGTAACCGCGCCGGACGAACCCGGGAAGAAGCCGTGAAGCCCCCGCCCAAAGCCCGCCCAAAGACACGCGGCACACCAACCGAGAGCCCAAGCAGAGCCGATGAGGCCAACAACAGATTCGCGCGACGGCGTCGTATGGCAAGTCCCGGACCTGCGCCCCCCTGCGTACAAGCGAGCAAGCTCGGACCACCGAGCGCGCCGGGCAACCCACGAAGCCAGAGGTAGACAACGGGGGAGAGGAACTCACCCCGCGCACCTCCTTTGGAATGACCTCGCTTTGGAATGGGAGACCCGGCGGCATCGGCCGGTCAGGGATCGGCCCCGGAGGGCGCCACCGACCGAAGCCGGGACACTCCCATTTCGCTTTCATTGCGCCTTTGGGTTGTAGGCGTATAAACTACAATCGAAAGCTGGTAAGGCAGACACTTGAAAGAGGCGGCGCCGGTGCGGAGACCGTGCGCTCAGCGACAAGTTATTTAGATTCAACACGGTGGGGTGACGGACCGAAGTCCGACCGGTTTTGAACTAATAAAAGCGCTCTTCCCTTGCGGTCAGAGACGTGGTACATGTATTAGCTCTAGAATTAACACAGTTATCCAAGTAAGTGTGGGTACAGATCCAATGAATCATAGCTGATTTAATGAGCCATTCGCGGTTTCGCCTTAAATCGGCTTGTACTTATACATGCATGGCTTAATCTTTGAGACAAGCATATGACTACTGGCAGGATCAACCAGGTAGCTATGTTACATCAAAAAATCTTTGATAGTAATAATAGTAATAGCGCTAAGCGTCCGGCAGCATTGGCCCGCGACGCCGCGTCCCTTCTCTCTAAGGGGGAATGAATGGAAATAACCAATGTTACACCATTCATAGTATAATAGTGGTGGTAGTAAGCTGCTGGGAAACGTCTAACCCGTCTTTGCTCACGAAAAGATACAAAAGGTGTGCTTCGTTCCAACCGACCCCCCGCCGTGGGGAGTCACCTTGATGTGGTGGCGGGGCTTGAAGCGTGGTCGGCGGCGCCCCCTCCTGTGGGGCCCTGTCCGTCTCTGTAGGGTTGGTGTCCGTCGGCCTCGTGGACCAAGCACTCCCCCTTCATCACTAGTAGAGGAGGCCTACCGGTGATGTTGCTCGTCCTTAGCCGTCTACATCTAGGGAAGGACTAAGCCTCCCAGCGTGTTTGCCGTGCGTGGCGTCCTGTATACTCCCCGCGCTCCCTCATCTGGGAGTTGAGTCCACCGCAGGGCAGGAGGTAGTTCCCTGCGGTGGACAACACACTTCTTTGGTGGGGGAGTTGGGGTAAGACAGGTGGTCCAGTGTGGCCCCGCTGGATCAATCGGCTGGTCATGCGTTGGCTAGGGTCAAGCGGCTGCTGTCTGGTGGGCACCGCAACGGTCCCGCGGCTGCCACCTCACTCCAGGCAGTGGCTGCGTATACTTCCCCCACTACCCCTAGGGCTGTTGGGAGCCGTCGTGCCTCAACATACATCCCTCCCTTGTTGGGCTCCGTGGTGGGTGGGGGGGTGGGGAAGCGAATGCTTTCTTAATATTTTATGGCATCTTCACCACCACTTTCGCGACCAAGCTCGCTCCCTGACGTCCGCTCGTCCCCGGCTTCTTCTTCTCGATCTTCCCTTATCGCCACGCTTGAGCCTTTCCGGGCCACGGGTGGTGCAACTGGGACCACTGTCCCCTCCGCTTCGAATTCTACAGATTCGAACCGAGAATTTTTGAATTATAAGCCTAGAAAACAAAGACGCGTTAACGCACAGAAGGGCTTTTCAGGCCCTCTCATTCAGACTCTACCAGGTACTTTCGAACCGGCATATTACGAACAATTCCTTGTCATCAAGTCTCTTGATGGTGTGTCTGTCATGGATCTAGACATATTTGACGTACATCGAGCACTCATTAAAGTTTGTGGACGCGAGCCTAAGGTCTCCTCCCAAAGGGATGGTAGTCTCCTAGTGGAGGTGTCGTCCCCGGAAGAGAGTGCTCGCCTCAGAGCGATCTCCTCTGTCCCTGGAACGCAGGTGGCGTGTACTCCACACGCTACCCTCAACCAGTGTAAGGGGGTCATCTTTTCTCGTGACGTCATGCGCTACTCAAACGAAAAGCTTCTACACGAACTGAGTGATCAGGGTGTTGTAGGAGTTGATCGTCTACAAAGGAAAGTTGATGGAGTTCTTGTTCCCACCCCTACCCTGTTTCTCACTTTCGACCGACTCAAACTGCCTGAAGTTGTCAAACTGGCGTGGCTCCGCCTCCCAGTAAAAGCATACATACCGTCCCCTAGGCGATGCTATCACTGTCAGGCATTCGGACATGTCAGTCGTTCCTGCCGTAGGTTGCAAGATGGCCTACCAGCGGTGTGCCCGTCCTGTGGTACAACGGATCACGATGGCACGACCTGCCCTGGTCCTGTCTCTTGTTTTAACTGCCACGGACCTCACCCAGCTTACTCAAAAGACTGCGACCGCTACAGATTTGAGAGGGAAGTACTCTCCATCAGGACCACGGAGAAAATTGATTTTGCCGAGGCAAAGCGTAGAGTTCTTACTACGCATATACGTCCAGGAGTGACTTATGCAACTATGCTTTCCTCTCTTCCAAATAGACGTCAACTCCGCAATACGACTGCTACAGTGCACCAAGTGGCTAAGCCACAAAATGATTCCCACAAAAATGCTGTTGCTCCTGCTGCTCTGCCCTCTACATGTATGGATCCCGCCGTGGTGAGTCACCTTGATGTGGTCGGCGGCGCCCCCTCCTGCGGGGCCCTGTCCGTCTCTGTAGGGTTGGTGTCCGTCGGCCTCGTGGACCAAGCACTCCCCCTTCATCACTGGTAGAGGAGGCCTACCGGTGATGTTGCTCGTCCTTACCCGTCTACATCTAGGGCAGGACTAGGCCTCCCAGCGTGTTTGCCGTGCGTGGCGTCCTGTATACTCCCCGCGCTCCCTCATCTGGGAGTTGAGTCCACCGCAGGGCAGGAGGTAGTTCCCTGCGGTGGACAACACACTTCTTTGGTGGGGGAGTTGGGGTAAGACAGGTGGTCCAGTGTGGCCCCGCTGGATCAATCGGCTGGTCATGCGTTGGCTAGGGTCAAGCGGCTGCTGTCTGGTGGGCACCGCAACGGTCCCGCGGCTGCCACCTCACTCCAGGCAGTGGCTGCGTATACTTCCCCCACTACCCCTAGGGCTGTTGGGAGCCGTCGTGCCTCAACATACATCCCTCCCTTGTTGGGCTCCGTGGTGGGTGGGGGGGTGGGGAAGCGAATGCTTTCTTAATATTTTATGGCATCTACACCACCACTTTCGCGACCAAGCTCGCTCCCTGACGTCCGCTCGTCCCCGGCTTCTTCTTCTCGATCTTCCCTTATCGCCACGCTTGAGCCTTTCCGGGCCACGGGTGGTGCAACTGGGACCACTGTCCCCTCCGCTTCGAATTCTACAGATTCGAACCGAGAATTTTTGAATTATAAGCCTAGAAAACAAAGACGCGTTAACGCACAGAAGGGCTTTTCAGGCCCTCTCATTCAGACTCTACCAGGTACTTTCGAGCCGGCATATTACGAACAATTCCTTGTCATCAAGTCTCTTGATGGTGTGTCTGTCATGGATCTAGACATATTTGACGTACATCGAGCACTCATTAAAGTTTGTGGACGCGAGCCTAAGGTCTCCTCCCAAAGGGATGGTAGTCTCCTAGTGGAGGTGTCGTCCCCGGAAGAGAGTGCTCGCCTCAGAGCGATCTCCTCTGTCCCTGGAACGCAGGTGGCGTGTACTCCACACGCTACCCTCAACCAGTGTAAGGGGGTCATCTTTTCTCGTGACGTCATGCGCTACTCAAACGAAAAGCTTCTACACGAACTGAGTGATCAGGGTGTTGTAGGAGTTGATCGTCTACAAAGGAAAGTTGATGGAGTTCTTGTTCCCACCCCTACCCTGTTTCTCACTTTCGACCGACTCAAACTGCCTGAAGTTGTCAAACTGGCGTGGCTCCGCCTCCCAGTAAAAGCATACATACCGTCCCCTAGGCGATGCTATCACTGTCAGGCATTCGGACATGTCAGTCGTTCCTGCCGTAGGTTACAAGATGGCCTACCAGCGGTGTGCCCGTCCTGTGGTACAACGGATCACGATGGCACGACCTGCCCTGGTCCTGTCTCTTGTTTTAACTGCCACGGACCTCACCCAGCTTACTCAAAAGACTGCGACCGCTACAGATTTGAGAGGGAAGTACTCTCCATCAGGACCACGGAGAAAATTGATTTTGCCGAGGCAAAGCGTAGAGTCTTACTACGCATATACGTCCAGGAGTGACTTATGCAACTATGCTGTCCTCTCTTACTAATAGACGTCAACTACGCAAACGACTGCTACAGTGCACCAAGTGGCTAAGCCACAAAATGATTCCACAAAAATGCTGTTGCTCCTGCTGCTCTCGTACTTACACCATAACGTCCAGGAGTGACTTATGCAACTATGCTTTCCTCTCATATAATAGACGTCAACTACGCAAAACGACTGCTACAGTGCACCAAGTGGCTAAGCCACAAAATGATTCCACAAAAATGCTGTTGCTCCTGCTGCTCTGCCCTCTACATCTATGGAGGTGTCAGAGGAACTCACTCAGACCCCTACTGCTACGCCATCACACCATAAGCGTAGCAGAAGTGAGGACTCCATCGAGGAGGTGCCCCTTCCTAAGGAGGCACGATCCTCTACACCCTCTGGTGGGCCTCGAAGGCCCCCACCAGTGTCGGCTCCGGCCGTCACTTTTACCCCAGTGTCGGCTTCGGCCGTCACTACCTCCCCGGTGTCGGCTCTGACCGTCACTCCCACCCCAGGTGTCGGCTCCGGCCGTCACTCCCACCCCGGTGTCGGCTCCGGCCGTCACTTCTACCCCGGTGTCGGCTCCGGCCGTCACTTCTACCCCGGTGTCGGCTCCGGCCGTCACTCCCACCCCGGTGTCGGCTCCGGCCGTCACTCCCACCCCGGTGTCGGCTCCGGCCGTCACTCCCACCCCGCTGTCGGCCCCGGTCGTCACTCCCCCCCTGGTGTCGGCTCCGACCGTCACTCCCACCTCGGTGTTGACTTCGACCAACACTCCTGCCCCGGTGACGGCTCTGGCCGTTACTCCCGCCCCTGTGTCGGCTACGGCCGTTACTCCCGCCTTGGTGTCGGCTCCGGCCGTCACTCCTACCCCGTTGTCGGCTCACGCCGTCATCACTGCTCCTGCTGCTGTGGCCACCTCACTGGCCACTGGGCTAGGAAAGACTGCAAGGCGATTGTCCACTGCCTCCACTGCTCTAGCCACTGCCATTAGGCAGGGTAAGAGCAAGAAGGATACTGGTGTTGGGAGGGTCTCCTCTAGGGGCCTCCCCACGCACCGTTAATTTTAATATTTTTAATATTTTACAGTGGAACCTTCGTGGGTTGAGAGGAAATTGGGAGGAGCTCAGTCTACTCCTGCGAAGACACCAGCCGGTCTGTGTCTGTCTGCAGGAGACTATGATTGGTTCGTCCTCCCATCCTACACCCAGGGGTTACTCTGGCTTTTACTCTCCTCATGATCGCGCGCAAGGCCATCATGGTGGAACAGCAATTTTTTTAGATAACTCACGAGGCATTGCTTTTACATCTTTTAATATTGTCTCCCCCCTGCAGCTGGTGGCTGTCCAGCTCCACCTCAGGAGAACTTACACTGTCTGCTCTTTATACCTCCCTCCCAATTCTCCAGTAGACAGAGAGGACTTCGTTTCCCTAGTCCAGCAATTGCCTTCCCCGTTTATTGTTTTAGGAGATTTTAATGGTCGGCACACCCTGTGGGGAGATACACTTATCAACCCCAGGGGAGCAATGATTGCCACTGTGGTTGAAGCCTTAGATCTAGGTATTTTTAACACCGGTGACCATACACACTACCACATCCAGACAGACACCACCTCGGCCCTAGATTTATCATTGTGTTCTCCTGACACCCTACTTGACTTCACATGGAGCGTCACAGGAGATCTTTGTGGGAGTGACCACTACCCTATACTCCTGTCTTCTCCCGACGTCCTCCCCTTACCCCGTGTCCCCCGCTGGCGGCTAGACCGCGCTGACTGGGGACTTTTTAAACAACTTGCCATAGTTGACTGCGAGGTTGATGAGTTTTTAGACATAGACAGCGCTGTCGAGTATTTTACATCTATACTCCAGCGAGCTGGTGAGCTTTCCATCCCTCAGACCACAGGGTTTACCAAGCGCCGACCGGTCCCCTGGTGGTCTGATGAGTGTAGACAGGCAGTGACAGAGCGTCGTCGAGCTTTTGGTAGGTACCGTCGACACAAAACCGAATTTTTCCGGGGACAATACAGACTGGCTAGAGCTAAGGCTCGCCGAGTCCTCAAGGATGCTCGCCGTAAGTCCCTTGCATCTTTTGTCTCCACATTGAACGTGCAGACACCTATGTCGCAGGTATTCAAGCGCGTGCGGAAGATAGCAGGAAAGTTCTCTCCAGGCCCGCCTCCGGTCCTCCATGTCAACGGGGATAAGGTATCTAACAGCCAGGCGGTAGCCAACACACTCGCTGAGACTTTTTCTTTGGTGTCCAGCCGGGCCTCGAGATCTCCAGCAGTGCGTCGCCAGTTTGAGGCAGACGAGGCTCGCCAACTAGACTTTTCATCTCGTGGGGGTGAAAACTACAATGTCCCTTACTCTCCACCGGAACTGCGTTCAGCTTTATCTTCCTGTAAGGACTCTTCCCCAGGGGCAGATAACATTACATACTCAATGATCCGTCACCTAAATTCTGGATCACTGTCCTTCCTCCTAGGATTATTTAATAGGATGTGGAGTGACGGATACGTACCACCCTCCTGGAAGTCTGCTATAGTCATACCAATCCCCAAGCCTGGAAAGGACGCCTCACTCCCCCTTAGCTATCGACCCATTGCCCTTACCGTTTGCATGATTAAAGTTTTGGAGAAGATGATTAACACTCGTCTAGTCTGGTTCCTTGAGAAGGGTGGCCATCTTTCGGCAGTACAGTGTGGTTTTCGTCGATCTCGCTCTACTTTAGACGCTCTTCTGCGATTAGAAAAAACTATCTGCCAAGCTTTTGCTTGCAGGCAGCGGGTTGTGAGCGTCTTTTTCGACCTTGAAAAGGCATACGACACCACCTGGAGGTATGGCATTCTACGAGCTCTCCATACGGTTGGACTCAGGGGTCACCTCCCTCTGTTCCTCCGGTCTTTTTTACAGGACCGTACTTTTAGGGTGAGGGTGGGCACTGCTCTTTCTAGCTCTTTTGAGCAAGAAGAAGGAGTCCCACAAGGTAGTGTCCTCAGTGTCACTCTATTCAGCGTTGCCATCAATAGCATCACCGAGTGCGTCCACCGGGACTTTCGATGCACGCTATACGCTGATGACTTTTCCCTCTCCTACGCTTCCTCTCGTCTCGATGTGGCCGAGCGACACATCCAGTTGGCTCTTGGCCGGGTCACCCGTTGGGCCGATAGTCATGGTTTTAACTTTTCCCCCACAAAGACGGTTGCTATGCTTTTCTCTCGAAGCAGAGGTGATTTTAGGGATCCAGACCTATACCTCTATGGCAGGAGACTGCCAGTAGTTGAAACGACTCGATTCTTGGGCTTAATATTTGACAGACGCCTTACATGGTTGCCACACCTGCGGGACCTGAAAGCTGCTTGCCAGCGGCGGATGTCCCTGCTCCGTTTTCTTTCCCATGTGTCTTGGGGAGCTGACCGCACCATTCTCCTCCGTTTATATCACTGTTTCGTTCTGTCGAAGTTAGATTACGGTTCCCAAGTCTACGCTTCAGCCACATCCCCTCGCCTTCGTACTCTCGACTCTGTACATCACGGTGGAATCAGACTGGCGACGGGCGCCTTTCGGTCTTGCCCAATCCCCAGTCTACTCGTAGATGCAGGAGTGTTACCCCTCGACCTTCACCGTCAGACTCAGATGGCACGTTTGTGGTTCAGATGCCAAAGTCTCTATGGTGATCCCACTTACAGTGCTGTGACGGACACTTCACGGGACGCCACTTTCACCCAGCACCCGCACTTCCCAAAGCCTTTTGGCTTTCGGGCTCGTGGCGTGATTGAAGAGTTGTCCCTTCCTCGCCCTGCCATAGCTGTCCCACGATTATTGCCTGTCCCGCCGTGGAAGCGGCTGGCAGTATCGTATTGCCGTTACATGCCGGCTAACAAGAGTGCTATGTCGGAGCATGCTGCGAGGACTTTGTTCACCGATCATGCCTCCGTACATGAGGGTTGCACGCCCATTTTTACTGACGGCTCCAAATCCGATGCAGGCGTCGGATTTGGAGCTGTCTTCCCTGATTTTACCCGGTGCGGCAGTCTACCCCCCTGTACATCAATTTTTACCGCAGAGCTGTGGGCCATTTTAGTAGCGATAAAATCTCTTTTTACCTTGAATGTTGGAGGTTTTGTTATTTTTTCAGACTCCAGAGCAGCTTTGTCAGCCCTTGAGGATTTTAATAACGCACATCCAATAGTCTCAGAAATTTTCAACTGGCTCGTACTAGCAGCCCGTCGTGGGCACAGAATTTCTTTTTGTTGGGTACCAGCCCATGTCTCTGTTAAAGGGAACGAGAAGGCAGATGAGCTAGCTAAGACTGGCGCCTCACGTCAAGTCACTACCTGCCCCGTCCCTCACAGAGACCTGTTTCCCACAATTCGAGCTGCTATTGTTGTAGTTTGGCAAGAGAGATGGAATGCCAATAGAGCTACCTCCAAGATGGGTGCAATTACCGCAAGGGCTGTGAGCCCCTGGTCTTATGCGCACGTCCGAGGCCGCTGCCGTGAGACAGCATTGGCCCGTCTACGGACGGGCCATACCCGCCTCACCCACGGTTTCCTCATGTCCCGGGGAGTTGAGCCCTATTGTGATGATTGCTTAGTTCCCCTGACTGTGCGGCACTTGCTGGTCGAGTGCCCCAGTCTGAGGGAATTGCGAGAGCAGTACCTCGCCCAGTGTCGGGGCAGAGATGGGAGTTTCTCTCTCTCTCTGGTGCTGGGGGAGGAGGCACTCTCCCCGGGACATGAAGTGTTAAAATTCCTACAGGAAAGTGACTTTCTCCACCTCCTGTAGATTTTTTTTTTTTTTTATGTAGTATTTAAGTAGCTTTTAATTTTTTAGTGTTTTTAGTACGGTGCCAAATGACTTCGATGTTGCGGCACCATGACCTATTGTCACCAATCAATCAATTGGCCTTTAGTGCCACCGGCGGTCGAGTATCGGGAGAATGCTTGAGCGCCATACCATTTTAAGGGCTAGTTGCTTCGGCAGGTGAGTTGTTACACACTCCTTAGCGGATTCCAACTTCCATGGCCACCGTCCTGCTGTCTATAGCAACCAACGCCTTTCGATGGGATCTAGATGAGCATTCGTTTAGGCCCCTTAAATCGACGTTTGGTTCATCCCACAGCGCCAGTTCTGCTTACCAAAAATGGCATCGGCCGGCATCGGCCGGTCAGGGATCGGCCCCGGAGGGCGCCACCGACCGAAGCCGGGACACCGCCCTGTCGCTTTCATTGCGCCTTTGGGTTTTAGGCGTATAACCTACAATCGAAAGCTGGTAAGGCAGACACTTGAAAGAGGCGGCGCCGGTGCGGAGACCGTGCGCTCAGGGACAAGTTATTTAGATTCAACACGGTGGGGTGACGGACCGAAGTCCGACCGGTTTTGAACTAATAAAAGCGTTATTCCCTTGCGGTAAGAGACGTGGTGCATGTATTAGCTCTAGAATTACCACAGTTATCCAAGTAAGTGTGGGTACAAATCCAATGAATCATAGCTGATTTAATGAGCCATTCGCGGTTTCGCCTTAAATCGGCTAGTACTTAGACATGCATGGCTTAATCTTTGAGACAAGCATATGACTACTGGCAGGATCAACTAGGTAGCTATGTTACATCAAAAAATCTTTAATAGTAATAATAGTAATAGCGCTAAGCGTCCGGCAGCATTGGCCCGCGACGCCGCGTCCCTTCTCTCTAAGGGGGAATGAATGGAAATAACCAATGTTACACCATTCATAGTATAATAGTGGTGGTAGTAAGCTGCTGGGAAACGTCTAACCCGTCTTTGCTCACGAAAAGATACAAAAGGTGTGCATCGTTCCAACCGACCCCCCCCCCGTGGGGAGTCACCTTGATATGGTGGCGGGGCTTGAAGCGTGGTCGGCGGCGCCCCCTTCTGTGGGGCCCTGTCCGTCTCTGTAGGGTTGGTGTCCGTCGGCCTCGTGGACCAAGCACTCCCCCTTCATCACTGGTAGAGGAGGCCTACCGGTGATGTTGCTCGTCCTTACCCGTCTACATCTAGGGAAGTACTAAGCCTCCCAGCGTGTTTGCCGTGCGTGGCGTCCTGTATACTCCCCGCGCTCCCTCATCTGGGAGTTGAGTCCACCGCAGGGCAGGAGGTAGTTCCCTGCGGTGGACAACACACTTCTTTGGTGGGGGAGTTGGGGTAAGACAGGTGGTCCAGTGTGGCACCCGCTGGATCAATCGGCTGGTCATGCGTTGGCTAGGGTCAAGCGGCTGCTGTCTGGTGGGCACCGCAACGGTCCCGCGGCTGCCACCTCACTCCAGGCAGTGGCTGCGTATACTTCCCCCACTACCCCTAGGGCTGTTGAGAGCCGTCGTGCCTCAACATACATCCCTCCCTTGTTGGGCTCCGTGAAGGGTGGGGGGGTGGGGAAGCGAATGATTTCTTAATATTTTATGGCATCTACACCACCACTTTCGCGACCAAGCACGCTCCCTGACGTCCGCTCGTCCCCGGCTTCTTCTTCTCGATCTTCCCTTATCGCCACGCTTGAGCCTTTCCGGGCCACGGGTGGTGACACTGGGACCACTGTCCCCTCCGCTTCGAATTCTACAGATTCGAACCGAAAATTTTTGAAAAATAAGCCTAGAAAACAAAGACGCGTTAACGCACAGAAGGGCTTTTCAGGCCCTCTCATTCAGACTCTACCAGGTACTTTCGAACCGGCATATTACGAACAATTCCTTGTCATCAAGTCTCTTGATGGTGTGTCTGTCATGGATCTAGACATATTTGACGTACATCGAGCACTCATTAAAGTTTGTGGACGCGAGCCTAAGGTCTCCTCCCAAAGGGATGGTAGTCTCCTAGTGGATGTGTCGTCCCCGGAAGAGAGTGCTCGCCTCAGAGCGATCTCCTCTGTCCCTGGAACGCAGGTGGCGTGTACTCCACACGCTACCCTCAACCAGTGTAAGGGGGTCATCTTTTCTCGTGACGTCATGCGCTACTCAAACGAAAAGCTTCTACACGAACTGAGTGATCAGGGTGTTGTAGGAGTTGATCGTCTACAAAGGAAAGTTGATGGAGTTCTTGTTCCCACCCCTACCCTGTTTCTCACTTTCGACCGACTCAAACTGCCTGAAGTTGTCAAACTGGCGTGGCTCCGCCTCCCAGTAAAAGCATACATACCGTCCCCTTAGGCGATGCTATCACTGTCAGGCATTCGGACATGTCAGTCGTTCCTGCCGTAGGTTACAAGATGGCCTACCAGCGGTGTGCCCGTCCTGTGGTACAACGGATCACGATGGCACGACCTGCCCTGGTCCTGTCTCTTGTTTTAACTGCCACGGACCTCACCCAGCTTACTCAAAAGACTGCGACCGCTACAGATTTGAGAGGGAAGTACTCTCCATCAGGACCACGGAGAAAATTGATTTTGCCGAGGCAAAGCGTAGAGTTCTTACTACGCATATACGTCCAGGAGTGACTTATGCAACTATGCTTTCCTCTCATAATAATAGACGTCAATTACGCAAAACGACTGCTACAGTGCACCAAGTGGCTAAGCCACAAAATGATTCCCACAAAAATGCTGTTGCTCCTGCTGCTCTGCCCTCTACATCTATGGAGGTGTCAGAGGAACTCACTCAGACCCCTACTGCTACGCCATCACACCATAAGCGTAGCAGAAGTGAGGACTCCATCGAGGAGGTGCCCCTTCCTAAGGAGGCATGATCCTCTACACCCTCTGGTGGGCCTCGAAGGCAGTGTCGGCTCCGGCCGTCACTTCTACCCCAGTGTCGGCTTCGGCCGTCACTACCTCCCCGGTGTCGGCTCTGACCGTCACTCCCACCCAGGTGTCGGCTCCAGCCGTCACTCCCACCCCGGTCTCGGCTCCGGCCGTCACTTCTACCCCGGTGTCGGCTCCGGCCGTCACTTCTACCCCAGTGTCGGCTCCGGCCGTCACTCCCACCCAGGTGTCGGCTCCGGTCGTCACTCCCCCCTTGGTGTCGGCTCCGACCGTCACTCTCACCTCGGTGTTGACTTCGACCAACACTCCTGCCCCGGTGACGGCTCTGGCCGTTACTCCCGCCCCTGTGTCGGCTACGGTCGTTACTCCCGCCTTGGTGTCGGCTCCGGACGTCACTCCTACCCCGGTGTCGGGTCACGCCATCATCACTGCTCCTGCTGCTGTGGCCACCTCACTGGCCACTGGGCTAGGAAAGACTGCAAGGCGATTGTCCACTGCCTCCACTGCTCTAGCCACTGCCATTAGGCAGGGTAAGAGCAAGAAGGATACTGGTGTTGGGAGGGTCTCCTCTAGGGGCCTCCCCACGCACCGTTAATTTTAATATTTTTAATATTTTACAGTGGAACCTTCGTGGGTTGAGAGGGAATTGGGAGGAGCTCAGTCTACTCCTGCGAAGACACCAGCCGGTCTGTGTCTGTCTGCAGGAGACTATGATTGGTTCGTCCTCCCATCCTACACCCAGGGGTTACTCTGGCTTTTACTCTCCCCATGATCGCGCGCAAGGCCCTCATGGTGGAACAGCAATTTTTTTAGATAACTCACGAGGGATTGCTTTTACCTCTTTTAATATTGTCTCCCCCCTGCAGCTGGTGGCTGTCCAGCTCCACCTCAGGAGAACTTACACTGTCTGCTCTTTATACCTCCCTCCCAATTCTCTAGTACTTTCTGGGTATATTTTATTATACTTTTTCAACAAGACTTCATATGCACTGTCTTTCTTTTGTCTGTCACTGTATTCATTGCTTTCAACCTGCCACAGTACAGGTAAATCCCTATACTATTGTATGATACAAGGGTACAATAGACTTTGAATTTGGACCACTATTATGTTGATTTATTATGTAATTTCCTGTATACTAATAATAGAGTAAAAAAAAAAGATTCACACGCCTAAGCCTACCTTGCTTTTTATAGGCTGTATCATTCAATAATCAATTATTGTATAGCCTTGCTTTATATAGACTGTATCATCAAAAAATCAATTATTGTATAGCCTAGTCTATATAGACTGTATCATCAACGAACCAATTATTGTATACAATAATTCATTATTTGATGATACAATCTATATAAAGCAAGGCTATACAATAATTGATTATTTGATGATAGTCTATTTAAAGCATGGCTATACAATAATTGATTCTTGAATGATACAGCCTATAAAAAGCAAGGCTATACAGTAGTTGATTTTTTAATGATACAACCTATAAAAAACAAGGTTATACAATAATTGATTATTTGGTGATACAGCCTATAATTTAATATTAATTATTAGTGTGGTATCATGTTCGTTGATATTATTAACAATAGTAGTTCAATACATATTTTACTTACCGATGATGTTTCATTTATCATGTTTCATTTAATTCCTCATCCTCCTCTATGCTTTTTGTGCTTGTAGACTGTGAAGGCGTTTCATGATCTACTAGAAACTGCATCTCATCAACTTTTTTTATTTGCGATAATTTCTTTCTAGTTTGTTCTGTGATTTAATTTTTTTTTTTTTTTACCTCATCTCTTGTACCTTTTGGATATTTTATACTATACTTTTTTCAACAAGACTTCATATGCAGTCTTTCTTTTGTCTGTCACTGTATTTATTGCTTTTAATCTGCCACAGTACAAGTATATATAATTGTATGATTTCCAGTAGGAATTGTCGATCATCTTTCTTGCCAGCAATGTCGACACTATTAAGGCAGGAAACACACTGACAGGAGATTGCATTTTTACCCTCACACTACTTAATATATTCGTTTTCTGCACTAAATAAATCAAACTCTTTTTGAAGTCTTCAATACATTGTGTTATTCTTCAATATTATCCTTATACTTTCAATAATAGTATAGAAAACGGAATATTGCACAATAATATTGATCTTGTATTTGACGCTTAACGAATCCTACTTTCGGAGATAATACATCTGCTTCCTGCAAAACTTCGCTTTATAATAGGCTAATTTAGGGAAATCATAAATTTTCTGCTCATTTAAAGCATGTAAACGTATTGCAAGTATATAGGATTATCTCATTTTATTGGTAGAATAAATTCAGTACTGTGGGGCGTTCATAGAACAACAAGCAAATGCAGATGTGATGATTTTTTTTTAATTGATGATAATTCAAGGAATAAAATCCTTATTTTTTTTCTTTATTTTTTTCAAATTGTAATAAAAACCATGAAATTTTATAACAACTATTCTGCTAAACATAATGATACTCGTATCAGCTTGATATATTGAGAATAAGAGGTACTATTCCATATTTTGGGTATTCTTTCAAGGCAGCGGGGCGTAGCGCCGTTGGCCTGAGCTATATAGTGAGAGCGATAGTCTGCTGGCAGCTGCGGTCGTGAGCAGACGTGACTACTCTGCTCCCAGCCTATACACAGGCAAGATTTGTATTTCTCTGGCTCTCACCTCGTTACTGCAGTGCTCTTTCTAAGCATATTTTCCTGCTGGTGCTGAACAGAGTTTTGCTGGTATTGCTCACAGAGACATGCTGGTTAAATTTGTTCCTTCCGGCCGGTTGTGGATTGCCTGGCGTTTGTTTGGGAGGCTCCATGGCCGCTAATGACTCTCAAACAAAAAAGGTTCGCGGAACTGCCCTAGTTATAATTAGCTGTGTCGTTTGTCGGGATTAAGTCCCTATTATTAGGTGTATGTCGTCGTTTGTTTGTTCGTTCGGGTTGCCTGAGGTTGACTATTAAGGCAGGAAACACACTGACAGTAGATTGCATTTTTACCCTCACACTACTTAATATATTCGTTTTCTGCACTAAATAAATCAAAGTCTTTTTGATGAGCTGTGTCTGTTTTACTAGGTGTTTTTGTCTGGTCCTGCACCGTTGTTGCAACTTTTAGAGGATGAAGGGATCACGTATCCCTATGCTCCTCACGACTCCTAGTGTCAAAAAGCGTACGAGACATGCTTCGAGCTTGAGAAGCTGACCAAAGTATTATTGATATAATATTGTCGAATACCATTAATTAGCTATTTTAAATATACGTATCTTCTTTAAATGCCGGTTATAGGCTATACCTAGTATTTTGTCTGCAAATACCAGAAATAGGCTAACATACTAATAACAATCAAAATATAGGTAGTAAGCTATTCATCATCTTAACATACATGTGATAACCTATGGAATTGATATGTATTAATAATATTGTATAATGTTGATGCACCTGCCAGTGGAAACTTATAATTGGAAGTTGTCTTCACAGGACTACTCTAGTCCTGGTTTGGGTAGGTTTTATTAAGTTTGGTTGGGTTTGGTTAGGTAAGGTTAGGAGGTTAAGTTAGATTATGTTAAGCTTGTTTATAGGGTTAGTTAGGTTAGGTTAGGCAAGGTTAGAGTGTTGGGTAAGGTTAGGTGGTTAGGTTAGGTTTAATTAGTTTTGGGAGCCCATGATGTCATATTTGCTTCCCCCGTCCAAAAATTTCCACTTCTTCGAGAACATTTGAACCAAACTAAACTATTTTTCGAAGAGAAGGTCTCACAGAAAACATTGAATATCTCTCACTAACTAACAATTTGCGACGGAAATGTAATTAAGAAAACCTTCTCCAAATGCATCACGTAATGTACAAATCTAACCCTGAATTGTGTAGAGCATTATGGTGAAGATGTAAAATAATACCCTAAACTTGTACCCTGAAACTATGATGTTGCTATCAGAAAAATGTTTAAGTAAATAGTATTAAAGAATTGCATACCTGCAGGGCTGGCTCCATGGTGGTAAGGTTGATGTCTGGTCTGGTTGATATTGATTTTGGTGATAGTCAGCGGAATTGCCTTTGCAACGGCGGCGTCTTCTTCTTCTTCTTGTGACGTGTTGTACTCAGTTGAGACGGGCACTGGCGCCCAAGTAAATCCGCATATATTCTTTTGAGGTATAATATATTGATAGATTTCCATTTCTGCAATTAGGACATTACCGAAATTTTTATTTTTCACTTTAAAGTGATAACAACATACCACCATATCCATATTATCGTGATAGGAGTGTTTTTAACCAAACGTAATTGTATGATTGCCAGTAGGCTTTTTTATAGATATCAAACACTTGTCTTTAGTAGCCTCTGTGATTATAATTTCATGTTTATGCTGTTCAATCTGTGTTTGAAAGTGGGCAGAAATCTCCTCGAGGTTTGGCACTGTGTGGAATGCCTCAAACCTCTTTAAGAAATCCTGCTTTCCGATTCCTTTAATGCCTTAAACACTATCTACCATAGAGGATAGACTCTGTCCTGCCACTTTCAGTGACAATTCCCTCATTTCCTCAGCAGAAATATCTCAGTGTTCCTCTGAGGTACCCGTATATTCCTCACCATCTGTAAAGAAATAAGGAATCTGTGTTAGTAAGCTTACAGTAACAAAAAAGGATGTTCACAATTCCCATGGGTGATTCTGCACATATACGTACCAGTGCTTGAAGAGGCAGCAACTGGAGCTTTCATCTGCAGGCTACGTCTCTTCCTTAGTCTTCCTAATGTTTTTAACATCTCATCCTCCGCGGAGATGTCCTTTATCTTGGACTCTTTCAGAATACAAAAGTCACTGTCACGATCACTGTCGTCATTATAACTATCACTTTCAGAATGGAATAGTTCATCATCTTCCATTCCAGCCTTGGTAGTTGAAGGCACTTGTTCATCACCGATACTAACACTACCAGGCTCGCAAGGCACCGGTACCTGAGACATGCTGTCTGTTATTGTCTTTTCACTTTAAACCAGTTTCATTAAACCTGGAAAGAGAACAAACATGAGATAATGTACAACGTTAACAAAATGCACGCTGGACAAATAGCGTGCCTACTAGGTCATTTTTAGTCAGTCCCACACAACGTGTGAGTGTGGGACGATCAAGCCCCCTCACCACGACAAGGTAGTGACCAATCGAGGGGGTAGCCTTTTACAACGTACTCACTCCAATTGTGAAGCCTTTTATAAGCCTCTCATTAGTATTTTTCGTCACACTCTCCCTGTGAACGCACTGTGTAATTTGCGTTTCTGCTTGGTAGAGAGAACCAAATGGTTAGGACTGATGTCTGACGCACGTATGCAGCATTCAGCGCGAGGAAGGCCTTATGAGGTTGAGCCAGAAACGATGCCTTCTTACTATATTTGCGAACGCCAACTAGTTTTAGTCTCCTGGCGGGGTCGGTGTCGGCTCCGGCCGTCACTTCTACCCCGGTGTCGGCTCCGGCCGTCACTTCTACCCCGGTGTCGGCTCCGGCCGTCACTCCCACCCCGGTGTCGGCTGCGGCCGTCACTCCCGCCCTGGTGTCGGCTCCGGCCGTCACTCCCCCCCCCTGGTGTCGGCCCCGGTCGTCACGCCGTGGGGAGTCACCTTGATGTGGTGGCGGGGCTTGAAGCGTGGTCACGAGGCCCTGTCCGTCTCTGTAGGGTTGGTGTCCGTCGGCCTCGTGGACCAAGCACTCCCCCTTCATCACTGGTAGAGGAGGTCTACCGGTGATGTTGCTCGTCCTTACCCGTCTACATCTAGGGAAGGACTAAGCCTCCCAGCGTGTTTGCCGTGCGTTGCGTCCTGTATACTCCCCGCGCTCCCTCATCTGGGAGTTGAGTCCACCGCAGGGCAGGAGGTAGTTCCCTGCGGTGGACAACACACTTCTTTGGTGGGGGAGTTGGGGTAAGACAGGTAGTCCAGTGTGGCCCCGCTGGATCAATCGGCTGGTCATGCGTTGGCTAGGGTCAAGCGGCTGCTGTCTGGTGGGCACCGCAACGGTCCCGCGGCTGCCACCTCACTCCAGGCAGTGGCTGCGTATACTTCCCCCACTACCCCTAGGGCTGTTGGGAGCCGTCGTGCCTCAACATACACCCTCCCTTGTTGGGCTCCGTGGTGGGTGGGGGGGTGGGGAAGCGAATGTTTTCTTAATATTATATGGCATCTTCACCACCACTTTCGCGACCAAACTCGCTCCCTGAAGTCCGCTCGTCCCCGAATTCTTCTCGATCTTCCCTTATCGCTACACTTCAGCCTTTCCGGGCCACGGGTGGTGCAACTGGGACCACTGTCCCCTCCGCTTCGAATTCTACAGATTCGAACCGAGAATTTTTGAATAATAAGCATAGAAAACAAAGACGCGTTAACGCACAGAAGGGCTTTACAGGCCCTCTCATTCAGACTCTACCAGGTACTTTCGAGCCGGCATATTAGGAACAATTCCTTGTCATCAAGTCTCTAGATGGGGTATCTGTCATGGATCTAGACATATTTGACGTACACAGAGCTCTCATTAAAGTTTGTGGACGCGAGCCTAAGGTCTCCTCCCAAAGAGATGGTAGTCTCCTAGTGGAGGTGTCGTCCCCGGAAGAGAGTGCTCGCCTCAGAGCGATCTCCTCTGTCCCTGGAACGCAGGTGGCGTGTACTCCACACGCTACCCTCAACCAGTGTAAGGGGGTCATCTTTTCTCGTGACGTCATGCGCTACTCAACCGAAAAGCTTCTGCACGAACTGAGTGATCAGGGTGTTGTAGGAGTTGATCGGCTACAAAGGAAAGTTGATGGAGTTCTTGTTCCCACCCCTACCCTGTTTCTCACTTTCGACCGACTCAAACTGCCTGAAGTTGTCAAACTGGCGTGGCTCCGCCTCCCAGTAAAAGCATACATACCGTCCCCTAGGCGATGCTATCACTGTCAGGCATTCGGACATGTCAGTCGTTCCTGCCGTAGGTTACAAGATGGCCTACCAGCGGTGTGCCCGTCCTGTGGTACAACGGATCACGATGGCACGACCTGCCCTGGTCCTGTCTCTTGCTTTAACTGCCACGGACCTCACCCAGCTTACTCAAAAGACTGCGACCGCTAAAGATTTGAGAGGGAAATACTCTCCATCAGGACCACGGAGAAAATTGATTTTGCCGAGGCAAAGCGTAGAGTCCTTACTACGCATATACGTCCAGGAGTGACTTATGCAACTATGCTTTCCTCTCATAATAATAGACGTCAATTACGCAAAACGACTGCTACAGTTCACCAAGTGGCTAAGCCACAAAATGATTCCTACAAAAATGCTGTTGCTCCTGCTGCTCTGCCCTCTACATCCATGGAGGTGTCAGAGGAACTCACTCAGACCCCTACTGCTACGCCATCACACCATAAGCGTAGCAGAAGTGAGGACTCCATCGAGGAGGTGCCCCTTCCTAAGGAGGCACGATCCTCTACACCAGCGGTTCCCAAACTTTTCAGGCCACGTACCACCTTCCAGGATATGACCGAGTCCACGCACCCCCCTCCTACTGCCACCACCATTTTTGCTACCGTTTACTAGTAATTGCATGCATCACATTATCATTACGTTTATACACCTCACATGTTTATTCATTTTAATAATTAACACAATGATATCCCTCCTATCAGTTGTTTATAACATATGAATCTCATATCTTACAAATATAAGTAAGAAATTATACCAGTTACAAAGAGGAGATTTGTTAAAAAAAATTATGTTACTGATAATATGCCAGCGCTTACCTGTTAGTAATTAGTGGGATGGATGAGCCTGCATTTCAGCACACAGGTCATCAAAGTTGGGAACAACTGAAGAAAGTTTCACTCAGATCTTTCTCAGCATCCATCCTTTGGCGATACTTCGTCTTCACAGCTGTGAGTGCAGAAAAGCCAGCCTCACAGAGGTATGTTGTGGCAAAGGGCATCAACACTCTCAATGCTCGCTTGGATAAGTCAACATAATCTTCCATGATTTGTGTCCAGAAATTCACGAGTGGTTTTGTTTGAACTGTATTTGCAGTTCTCCATCACATGACAACTCCAGTAGCTGTTCCTGTTCCTTTAGTGACAGATGAGTGATTGGGAGAGAAGCTTCGAATGGGCTGCGTATCCAAGTATATGATGGGTCCCTGGAAGGAAAGTATCTTCGTAGCTGCTCGCTCAGTTGTTTGAGGTGTTCAAGCATAAGACTCTTCACGCACTTTTTCAAGACAATTTCACTTGTTTCATTGAAGTCATGTAGCAATGGAAAACACTGAATGGAGCCTGACTCTACACATCTTGACCAATATGCTAGTTTTTTTATCATTGCTTCAACCTTGTCTTCTGTGTTAAACACTGTGGAGTTGACACCCTGGAGACTCGAGTTCATTTCATTCAACACTGAGAAAATGTCTGCCAAGTATCCAAGTTTTTGCAGCCATTTTTCATCATGCAGGCAGGAAGACAAATCAAATGAGTGGTCCACAAAAAACTGTTGAACTTCACATCGAAGCTCAAAATGTCTTGTCAGAACTTTGCCTCTGGATAACCACCGCACTTCTGTATGCAAAAGTAGTGTCTCATGTTCACTGCCCATTTCGTTGCACAGAACTTTGAAAATCCTTGAATTCAATGGGCGAGCTTTGATGAAGTTGACCATTTTCACTGAATCATTAAGAACAGACAGCAGCTCAGCTGGCATATTTTTTGAAGCAAGAGCCGCTCTGTGAATACAGCAGTGAACCCAGGAAACTGAAGGAACAATTTTCTTAATAAAAGCTACAAGCCCTTTATGTTTCCCTGTCATTGACTTTGCTCCATCAGTACTTATTCCTACACAGCACTCCCATTCAATTCCATTGTCTTTCATGAAATTGTTGATCAGATTAAAACTGTCTTCTCCAGTTGTACGAGTGGCAAGAGGCCGACAAAACAAAAATTCCTCATGAACTGTGCCATTATATAAGAAACGAACATAAACCAAAAGATTAGCCAGATCTGCAATATCTGTTGATTCATCAATCTGCAGGGAGTAAAACTCACTGTCCTTGACACGACTTACCAGCTGGCAGAGAATATTTGAAGACATACTGTCAATGAGGCGGGCCACAGTGTTGTTGGAAAGTGGAATCATATCCAGCTTTTTCGCTGCCTTTTCCCCAAACATGCAGTTTACCAAGTCTTTTGCCACTGGCAAGCATACATCTTCCGCCGTCGTGTGTGGCATTCCTTTTTTTGCTAAATTGTAGCTAGCAAGGTATGATGCTCGTAGAGCGTCCTTGCGAGATCCAGTACCTGAATATGATGCCAATAGTTGTTTGTTTTTTCTTAATTCTTTCAATTTACACTTGAAAAAATCTACTGGCTTGTCTCTCAAGTTGTTATGTTTTGTTTGCAGATGGCGACGTAAATAAGAGGGCTTGAGACAGCTGTTAGCTAGAACTTCACTACAAAGAACACATTGTGGACTTGGTTTTTCAGCATCACCAATCCATGTAAACCCCAATGCGATATAGCTTTCATCATATCTGCGTTTTTTACTTTTCTTTTCACATTCGTCAGCTCTATCTTTCTGACTCAGTTGGTCTTGTTGTTCATTCTGCGCCTTCACTCCGCTCTGTCCCTCTGCTTCACCCTGCTGTTCCATATCATGTTGTTCCACCCTGTGTCTTTTTCCCTGTGTTTCTCTCCGGCCTTCTTCATCAGTAACATCAGTGGCACTCGCCCCACCTTCACCAGACAATATGGTCAAGGCTTGCTTTTCAGGATTTTTCTTTCCTGACAGTTTCCCTGTTTTCAACCAAATATCCATTTCCGGTATTAGAACGAACTTGTAATCTTAACACCTTCCCTCTATGAATGCAACTGACAGACTACCAGCCCCGTTAAGAGTCAGTCCTCCGAGGCTCCGGCAACTGATCAGGTATCGCACGTGTCAAGTTCGGGTACAGTACTGAGTACGCACACGCACACACACACTCACACTACAGCACTGACTGCATGAGAGTATCTTATAACGAGACAAATGGTAGCAATAGACGTGTCATTTATCGATAAGCATTACATGAGGGCACTATGGGTGTAAATAGCAATACTATAAAAATCTACGTGGCATCACGTCTGAGTGGGTGATGAAGAGGAGGTGGTGCAAGACAGCAAGCAGCTGACTGTGTCTTCTCTCGCCCAGGCATGATGACACATAGCATTTTACAGTATTGCTATTTACAACCATAGTGTCCTCATGTAATGCTTATCGATAAATGACACGTCTATTACTACCATTTGTCCCGTTATAAGACTTAGGGAATAATGTCACATTTTCACATGTATCATCCAAGATTCGAGGAGTAAGGTACGGTATTAAAATTTGGTCAGTGCTTTTAAATTTCGTCCATTAATTACGAGTTTTGAGAACACAATGTATAAAACTCCGCGCGATAACTATCAGAATTGAATGAAAATCCGCCATTACAGATTTTTTCTTGCGCACCCCCAGCAATCATCTCACGCACCCCCAGGGGTGCGCGCACCACAGTTTGGGAACCGCTGCTCTACACCCTCTGGTGGGCCTCGAATGCCCCCACCAGTGTCGGCTCCGGCCGTCACTTTTACCCAAGTGTCGGCTTCGGCCGTCACTACCTCCCCGGTGTCGGCTCTGACCGTCACTCCCACCCAGGTGTCGGCTCCGGCCGTCACTTCTACCCCGGTGTCGGCTCCGGCCATCACTTCTACCCCGGTGTCGGCTCCGGCCGTCACTTCTACCCCGGTGTCGGCTCCGGCCGTCACTCCCACCCCGGTGTCGGCTCCGGCCATCACTCCCACCCCGGTGTCGGCTCCGGCCGTCACTCCCACCCCGCTGTCGGCCCCGGTCGTCACTCCCCCCCTGGTGTCGGCTCCGACTGTTTTGACTTTGACCAACACTCCTGCCCCGGTGACGGCTCTGGCCGTTACTCCCGCCTTGGTGTCGGCTACGGCCGTTACTCCCGCCTTGGTGTTGGCTCCGGCCGTCACTCCTACCCCGTTGTCGGTTCACGCCGTCATCACTGCTCCTGCTGCTGTGGCCACCTCACTGGCCACTGGGCTAGGAAAGACTGCAAGGCGATTGTCCACTGCCTCCACTGCTCTAGCCACTGCCATTAGGCAAGGTAAGAGCAAGAAGGATACTGGTGTTGGGAGGGTCTCCTCTAGGGGCCTCCCCACGCACCGTTAATTTTAATATTTTTAATATTTTACAATGGAACCTTCGTGGGTTGAGAGGAAATTGGGAGGAGCTCAGTCTACTCCTGCGAAGACACCAGCCGGTCTGTGTCTGTCTGCAGGAGACTATGATTGGTTCGTCCTCCCATCCTACACCCAGGGGTTACTCTGGCTTTTACTCTCCTCATGATCGCGCGCAAGGCCATCATGGTGGAACAGCAATTTTTTTAGATAACTCACGCGGCATTGCTTTTACATCTTTTAATATTATCTCCCCCCTGCAGCTGTTGGCTGTCCAGCTCCACCTCAGGAGAACTTACACTGTCTGCTCTTTATACCTCCCTCCCAATTCTCCAGTAGACAGAGAGGACTTCGTTTCCCTAGTCCAGCATTTGCCTTCCCCGTTTATTGTTTCAGGAGATTTTAATGGTCGGCACACCCTGTGGGGAGATACACTTATCAACCCCAGGGGAGCAATGATTGCCACTGTGGTTGAAGCCTTAGATCTAGGTATTTTTAACACCGGTGACCATACACACTACCACATACAGACAGACACCACCTCGGCCCTAGATTTATCATTGTGTTCTCCCGACACCCTACTTGACTTCACATGGAGCGTCACAGGAGATCTTTGTGGGAGTGACCACTACCCTATACTCCTGTCTTCTCCTGACGTCCTCCCCTTACCCCGTGTCCCCCGCTGGCGGCTAGACCGCGCTGACTGGGGACTTTTTAAACAACTTTCCATAGTTGACTGCGAGGTTGATGAGTTTTTAGACATAGACAGCGCTGTCGAGTATTTTACATCTATACTCCAGCGAGCTGGTGAGCTTTCCATCCCTCAGACCACAGGGTTTACCAAGCGCCGACCGGTCCCCTGGTGGTCTGATGAGTGTAGACAGGCAGTGACAGAGCCTCGTCGAGCTTTTGGTAGGTACCGTCGACACAAAACCTAATTTTTCCGGGGACAATACAGACTGGCTAGAGCTAAGGCTCGCCGAGTCCTCAAGGATGCTCGCCGTAAGTCCCTTGCATCTTTTGTCTCCACATTGAACGTGCAGACACCTATGTCGCAGGTATTCAAGCGCGTGCGGAAGATAGTAGGAAAGTTCTCTCCAGGCCCGCCTCCGGTCTTCCATGTCAACGGGGATAAGGTATCTAACAGCCAGGCGGTAGCCAACACACTCGCTGAGACTTTTTCTATGGTGTCCAGCCGGGCCTCGAGATCTCCAGCAGTGCGTCGCCAGTTTGAGGCAGACGAGGCTCGCCAACTAGACTTTTCATCTCGTGGGGGTGAAAACTACAATGTCCCTTACTCTCCACCGGAACTGCGTTCAGCTTTATCTTCCTGTAAGGACTCTTCCCCAGGGGCAGATAACATTACATATTCAATGATCCGTCACCTAAATTCTGGATCACTGTCCTTCCTCCTAGGATTATTTAATAGGATGTGGAGTGACGGATACGTACCACCCTCCTGGAAGTCTGCTATAGTCATACCAATCCCCAAGCCTGGAAAGGACGCCTCACTCCCCCTTAGCTATCGACCCATTGCCCTTACCGTTTGCATGATTAAAATTTTGGAGAAGATGATTAACACTCGTCTAGTCTGGTTCCTTGAGAAGGGTGGCCATCTTTCGGCAGTACAGTGTGATTTTCGTCGATCTCGCTCTACTTTAGACGCTCTTCTGCGATTAGAAAAAACTATCTGCCAAGCTTTTGCTTGCAGGCAGCGGGTTGTGAGCGTCTTTTTCGACCTTGAAAAGGCATACGACACCACCTGGAGGTATGGCATTCTACGAGCTCTCCATACGGTTGGACTCAGGGGTCACCTCCCTCTGTTCCTCCGGTCTTTTTTACAGGACCGTACTTTTAGGGTGAGGGTGGGCACTGCTCTTTCTAGCTCTTTTGAGCAAGAAGAAGGAGTCCCACAAGGTAGTGTCCTCAGTGTCACTCTATTCAGCGTTGCCATCAATAGCATCACCGAGTGCGTCCACCGGGACTTTCGATGCACGCTATACGCTGATGACTTTTCCCTCCTACGCTTCCTCTCGTCTCGATGTGGCCGAGCGACACATCCAGTTGGTTCTTGGCCGGGTCACCCGTTGTTGGGCCGATAGTCATGGTTTTAACTTTTCCCCCACAAAGACGGTTGCTATGCTTTTCTCTCGAAGCAGAGGTGATTTTAGGGATCCAGACCTATACCTCTATGGCAGGAGACTGCCAGTAGTTGAAACGACTCGATTCTTGGGCTTAATATTTGACAGACGCCTTACATGGTTGCCACACCTGCGGGACCTGAAAGCGGCTTGCCAGCGACGGATGTCCTTGCTCCGTTTTCTTTCCCATGTGTCTTGGGGAGCTGACCGCACCATTCTCCTCCGTTTATATCACTGTTTCGTTCTGTCGAAGTTAGATTACGGTTCCCAAGTCTACGCTTCAGCCACATCCCCTCGCCTTCGTACTCTCGACTCTGTACATCACGGTGGAATCAGACTGGCGACGGGCGCCTTTCGGTCTTGTCCAATCCCCAGTCTACTCGTAGATGCAGGAGTGTTACCCCTCGACCTTCACCGTCAGACTCAGATGGCACGTTTGTGGTTCAGATGCCAAAGTCTCTATGGTGATCCCACTTACAGTGTTGTGACGGACACTTCACGGGACGCCACTTTCACCCAGCACCCGCACTTCCCAAAGCCTTTTGGCTTTCGGGCTCGTGGCGTGATTGAAGAGTTGTCCCTTCCTCGCCCTGCCATAGCTGTCCCACGATTATTGCCTGTCCCGCCGTGGAAGCGGCTGGCAGTATCGTATTGCCGTTACATGCCGGCTAACAAGAGTGCTATGTCGGAGCATGCTGCGAGGACTTTGTTCACCGATCATGCCTCCGTACATGAGGGTTGCACGCCCATTTTTACTGACGGCTCCAAATCCGATGCAGGCGTCGGATTTGGAGCGGTCTTCCCTGATTTTACCCGGTGCGGCAGTCTACCCCCCTGTACATCAATTTTTACCGCAGAGCTGTGGGCCATTTTAGTAGCGATAAAATCTCTTTTTACCTTGAATGTTGGAGGTTTTGTTATTTTTTCCGACTCCAGAGCAGCTTTGTCAGCCCTTGAGGATTTTAATAACGCACATCCAATAGTCTCAGAAATTTTCAACTGGCTCGTACTAGCAGCCCGTCGTGGGCACAGAATTACTTTTTGTTGGGTACCAGCCCATGTCTCTGTTAAAGGGAACGAGAAGGCAGATGAGCTAGCTAAGACTGGCGCCTCACGTCAAGTCACTACCTGCCCCGTCCCTCACAGAGACCTGTTTCCCACAATTCGAGCTGCTATTGTTCTAGTTTGGCAAGAGAGATGGAATGCCAATAGAGCTACCTCCAAGATGGGTGCAATTACCGCAAGGGCTGTGAGCCCCTGGTCTTATGCGCACGTCCGAGGCCG